>JAJOOS010014593.1:0-12851 GCA_029582725.1 Solanum chiquidenum | reverse complement strand
TCTGAGGAAGGATGTAGACTATCTAAAATCTACATACTTCACTTCATTACTGGAGGCTGTAGATAATTTGGACGCTCCTGAGATTCCTCTGGCTACCATCGGAGATGTGCATAGGGATGAGGCAGCAGTTGAGGAGTTGGATGCCGAGGCCGATGAGGAGCTGATTGAAATCAGGGAGAAAAGCATATATGGAGACTTGCCGGATCTTGAGGAGACCATTGTGCAGTCGGTGATCCAGACATCGCTGATAGTGGCATCCATGGGTGGATTCAGTGAAGCTGATCCTTCTGAGGTGACTCTGGGTACTGATACCCAATTCCAGATTAATGCACCGGGTAGTGATGCCCATACAGATGGAGTGACTGATTAGACAGGATTCCTCTTCCTCCCTTTCTGTCTTACTTTATTTTGACTTTTGGATATTTTTGTTTTCATTTGAGGACAAATGACTTTATTTGTGGTGGGGTAAGGTCCACCTTTGTGTGATCTTTTGTGAATATTGGTTTTGTTTATATATTGGATTTTGAGATGAAATTGTGTTTTATACACTACATCTTGTGGATGTTTGAGCTTGTGGCTCTTTGTTTTAAATTTGTGAATGATTTTTGACCCTTCCAAAAAATTTGCCACATCTTGTCTGTGTTGAATGTGGCTGTTCTTTCGCAAATTTGAGTATCAGGATGCATATTTTCATTTTCAGATATTACTTCCCATTAGAATGCACCACTGTTTTCCATAAATTGTTCAAAAAAAATAGGAAAACCAATAGTGAACCAAAAATGGATTATCTTTCAATGAAACCTGAAAGTAAACGCCAGAAATCGATGCAAGAAAGAAAGAAGAGGCTTTAAAACTTTTAAATGTCTTGTGCTTACATCCACATAAGTTTCATTATCCAATTCAATGTGTATGATCCCTTCAGCAATCTCTCCAATAAATTAAAATAACATAACTCATTAATCAAAATGTCAAGAATTTTGTGAGGGTGACAACTTTAAGGAGAATTTTTATCATTATAAATTTGTTGCCTTTTAGAATTACAACATTACTCACAAAGACATCAAGATAAACGACAATCAAAGAAGATGAACGATGTACTAAAAGTCTACAATAACAGTATACCCAGTTTATCCTTACCTTGAGAGTTAAAGTGGTTGTTTTTGATGATGTAATAAAGTCTAAAGAATATAAATCGTAAAATTAGGCAGGACTTGATACAAAAACCAGAAACAATCAAAGAATTAAAATATATAAAGTAGGATTTAGACTTTCAAAGAAATAAAAATGCATATTTATAACATGCAATGAAATGAGGTATCATAACAGTACATTCTCGATTATATGTTGTGGAGGGAAATTCAAGGCAAAATTGTTCTATAAAATCTCAATTAAAAATGAAGTAGATTTATGGAGTCCAAGATAGAAAAACACGAAAAATATATTAAAATTCATGAGTACAAAGACCTAAAATTGGAAGCGTAAGGAATAAACAGAGCTCAAAAAAATTCAATAGAAGAAAAATATGTAGACTTTCGAAGCAGTGAGACCCAATTTTTCTCTTTGGGGATTGTTGGTGAGATGCATGTTTAGTCTTTTGAGGGATACACATGTGTAGACAATAAAATTTACGTCAAGAAAACAATAATCAAGAACGGAAAAATATCGCAATAATCGTATTTATTATTTCAAGTGTGAGTGTTACAATCTCTATGATTCGTCTAAATTCGCCTTTTCAAATATAAATTCAAAGGCTCTTGAGCTTGATCTTGAATTTGTCTTGAACTTGATCTTGAACTTTATCTTGATCTTGACTTTTATTGAATTCAAGGGCTTCGAGCTTGTTCTTGAATCCAATGGTCTTGATCTTGATCGTTCTTGAACTTGAATGCTTGAATTCATAAACTTGTAGCTTTATAGAGAATTTTATGGCGTTTGTACCATGGATTTTCTCTAGCTTCTTGTTTAGAATTTTTGGTGCCTTTTATGAATTATAAGGACCCCTATTTATAGTTTTAGAATAGAGGAGTTGCGATTGGAACAGGATTCTTTTCGGCCAATCAGATTTAAGTGACATGGCATATGGATTTTATGGAGCAGGCTTGTCATCTTTGACACATGTCATGATCCTATTGTCTTCTTGTTTGACTTGGCATGCCACGTCATTTGCCACGTGGCACCAAAAAACTAGGCCTCTTAGGATAAGATGACATTGGACTTAGCAAATTGGGCTCATTTACTGTAGCCCAAATCAGTTAATTTTGACGTTAATTAAATGGGTAAAATAAGCCAATACCCCATAAAAGCAAAATAATTACAAACATATACCCCTTTACATTCATACCCCACTAAATAATTACACTATATACCCCATTTACTAATTTCGCTTAACTGATATTGTAGTATCATATATACTGTATTAGTATCATTAAGGCTGAGAATTTGTTGAATTGATACTAAATCAATATATATATACTGTATTGGTATCATTAAGGTTTGTTGTTAAGAAATTACTCATTAGTCAATGATACTATAAGAGTATATATATCATTAAGGTATGTTGTCCTATATGCCCATAAAGCTTCTTCCATTCTTTCATGACAATCCCGTTTGGACTTGGAGACATCTTTCTTGAGTAGGTTGCATAGAGTCTTATTGAATTCTTTAGCAAGACCATTGGTGGCAGCATGATACATAGAAGATTTACGCAGCTTGAAGCCAAAGAGATCACAAATCTTGTTCATTAACTTGTTATCAAATGGCTTGCCATTGTCTGTTATTATGTAGCGAAGGATGCCAAAGCGATATATGATATTTACTCAGGATAAAATTTGCAACATTCTCTTTCTTCACTTCTTTAAGAGCGACAGCTTCAGCCCATTTTGAGAAGTAATATGTTGCAGCCAAGATGTACAAGTGTCCACCAGAAGATTTTGATAGTGGTCCCACAACATCCAATCCCCAAGCATCAAATGGCCAAGATGTGATAGTTGGGTGCAATACTTCGGGTGGCTGATGTATGAAATTCGCATGAAATTGACAAGCATCGCACCTCTGAGCATAATCTAAGCAATCCTTCACCATGGTTGACCAATAATACCCCATCCTCTTTATGTGAAAGTGGAGTTTGGGTCCAGATTGATGTGATCCACATACTCTTGAGTTTGCTTCTTGCAGAGCTTGAATTGCTTCTTCCTCTCCCAAACATCGTAATAGTACACCCTCAAATGATGTTCTATATAATGTGCCCTTGTAGTAAAGGAAACGAGGTGCACGACGGTGAATGTCAGTCCTTCTCCTTGGATTTTCAGGAAGTATCCCATAACACATGTAGTCAATAATGGGTTGTCTCCAATCTTCCTTTGCGGCTTCAGAAATGGCAACGAGATGCTCAAGATCATTTTCTATATATTCTTCCTCATTTGGCGGTAGTACTATCCATTTTTGATAAATAGTCATTTGTGTTTGATCAGAAAGGGTTAGCATTGAAGCTAGGGCAGCCAATGCATCAACTTTCTTATTTTCCATTCTACGCACATGTTGGAGGGTTACATCTCCAAGCCATCCTATCAACTTTTGAGAATAATCATGATAAGGACGCAATTCGGGATTCTTCACCTCATAACTTCCCATGAGTTGGTTGATCACCCACTGAGAGTCACCAAAGACTTGTAAGTGTAATTGCTTCATGTCGACGGCCATCTCAAGTCCAAGTATCAACGCTTGGTATTCAGCGACATTATTGGAGCAACATTGCTTGAAAGAAAAGGAAAATGGTAGAATCTCTTATTGTGAAGTAATGAACACTAAGCCAGCGCCAGCTCCACCACGATGTGCAACCCCATCAAAGTACATTTTCCAAGGAGGTTGAATTTCAATAGACATCGCATCTTCATCAGGAAGCTCATCAGTTGACTCCCAATCATCAAGTATCAGATGGTGTGCCAATAAATCCGCTAATGATTGTCCCTTCACAGCTTTCTGAGGGATGTACTCAATCTCAAACTGTTCGAATTGGAGGTACCATCTTGCTAGTCGGTCATTAAGCACATGTTTTGACATAACAAACTTGATGGGATTTGCTCTAGAAATAAGGTGGACAATATGAGCTTAAAAATAATGCTTCATATTTTGAATGGAGAAGACAAGTGTCAAGCACAACTTTTCAATTGGCGAATAGTTCAGTTCATTCGGGTTCATCGTTCTACTTAAGTAATACAAAGAGTTTTCTTTGCCTTCACTATTCTCTTGAGCTAACAGGGCTCCTACGGACCTTTCTTGTGCCGCAATGTAGAGTATCAATGGATTTCTAGGTATAGGGGCTACCAAAACTGGAGGTTTCACTAGATACGATTTGATACTTTTAAAGGTATCGCTATATGTTTGGTCCCAATTAAAATGAGCACCTTTCTTTCTGAGATTACTGAATGGTTTGCATCTTTCCGCTAGATTTGAGATGAACCTCCTCAAGTAGGCTAGCTTTCCCTGGAGACATTTTAACTCATGAATATTTCGAGGCTCAGACATCTTCAATATTTCATCAACTTTGGCTTAATCAATTTCAATTTCTTGATGTCTCATAATAAAGCCAAGGAACTTGCCAAAAGTAATTCAGAAGAACCGTCCATGAACGACATCGCCTCATAACCAATGGTGGCATCAATCATCAGCTCCAGAATGGGAAGAGGAAACTCATCTTTAGGGCATGCATTATTGAGATCTCTAAAGTCAACACAAACTCGAATTTGACCATTCTTCTTCCTCACAGGAACAATACTTGAAATCCATGTAGGATATTTGACCTCACGAATAAAGCCTGCCTCAATGAGTTTGTTAACTTCATTTTTTATCAACGAAACCAAGTTTGGCCTAAAACGTCTTTGAGGTTGCTTAATAGGATGAGAACCATTTTTTACTGTAAACTGATGGACCGCTACTTTAGGATTCAATTCAGGCATTTCTTTATAACTCCAAGCGAAAACATCCCTATATTCTTTGAGTATATTCATATAAGCGATTTCTTCATCAACTTCTAGAAAGGCACTCAAGTAAGTTGTCCTTGGGTCTTCATCAGTGCCAAGGTTAACTTCTTTCAAAGGATCTATTGTGGTCTTTACTCATTCTTCAAGTTCTGGTGGACCATCTCCAGCATCTTCCTCTTATAAAGGATTATTTTCATTTGTAATATGATATTAGGAGCCTACACTTTCTTCATCTTCCTCACGCTCCTTGGTGTAAACCACAGTGTGAGCCTTTGCCTTGAGTTCCTCTTTACATGAAACCACAAGTTCCACTCGTCGACTCATTCTAGAAAGAATCAAATTTTTGAAATCCTTTCTAATCAAATGTGAAGTAGGCGTTATATCTTTTAAATAACTTCTCAGATTTTTGTTATTCTTCTTCAACAGACCTAACCTCTAAAACACAGAAGTTCTTGCAGTCGATTCTCCAAGTTGATCAAAGACGGATGGATTTTTATTGGGAGTAGTGACCGCATCTTCAAAAGTTATATGGTTATTGCTTGCCCTTATTATGGAAATGCGAATTGGCGGCGGTTGGCTATAGCCTAGGCCTTCACGTACTTGCCTAGTTGTATCTTCTGATGGGATTTTCCCTAACGTTGATGGCTCATTAGGGTTGTATCTAGCCTTCACAAGTAACTTGTAAGCATTGGGATCAAAGCCTTCTCTTGTGCGCTTTGTGAGGAGTGCCACATCTTGCACTTGATTTTGAGAGACTGAATTTCCTGGCAGCTTCAAAGATAAGTTTATTGCATCGATCCGCCTGATAGGAAGAGTTAGCCCTCTCAATACATTTTCTTGAAGGTTAGATGATTGATCTTATTCTTTATTCACTTTTGGCACATAGTGAACTCTCGAAGTAAGCTTTTTCTTTGAAGACATGATATTCCCTTCTTTAAGAATTGGATAAAGGTCTTTAGTGTCAACGTTTACCTTTCCGACAGCCACATCGATTCTTTTACTTGTGATCTTACCAGACTTGATTGATTTGACATCATTAGATTTTGTCCCTTTAACAACATAACCCTTCAAATAGAATTTTGTATCGGCAAAGTGTGTCTCAACTTCGATGAAAGGATTATCATTTGCAACTATCTTCCTTTCAATCCCGCCTTCAAGATACTTCAAACATTGATAGTAAGAAGACGAGATAATTCTATTCTCGTGCATCCAAGGCTTGCCAAGTAATATATTGTATGAAGTTTTTGCATCGATCATATGCGGATGCGCTTGATCGCAAATCTTCCATATGGATTTCTAATTTAATAGAGCCTATGGACCTCTGTCCCTCTTGATTGAATCCTTGCATCAACAAATGACTTTCATTAAGTTCTTCAGTCGTGATGCCGAGTTCCTTCAATGTGTGGATAGGCAGAATGTTGACTCAAGATCCTTCATCTATTAAGATTCTATTTATCTTCTTCTCTAGCACGTGACCCACCATATACAAAAGACGATTGTGTAGTGTTTCACCAAATAGAAGATCATTATCTGTAAATGTGATTTTTGTATCACATGCATGTGCTTCTTAGGAAGAAGGTTCAATACATTTTTTAGAAGATGAAGGAGACATCATTGACGAGACTTCCCTTGTTGCTTTTTCTTCGTCACTAGGAGACACTTTTGGTGAGGATTCACTCGTTGTTCCTTCTTTGTCAGTATGAGACACGCTTGTTGTTTCTTCTTTATTAGCATTGAAACATGATGCCTCGACATTGTCTTGAATAGACTTTGTGCAGAACGAACTTGGTAAGAATTCCTCTAGAGTTACAGGACGTCGGGGTTTCTTGTAGTGATGCACCTCTACCTTTACCCTCTTTGGGCGCTTGATTGATTTCTACTTCTCCAATTTCCTCACCATCTTCCTTCTAATCGGTTTCTCGGACGATTCTTTTCGTAAGCTTGACTTGTTGTGTCTTCGCCTAGTCACAAGAATCCAGCCTTCATCACCATTTATATCATCTTGAGATCTCTTCTTCATGCTTTTCAAAGAGATATATTTGGATTGGATTAAGAGAGCCAAATGTGATAGAGATTTGGTTAGAACTAGTCTTCTCATCATCAAGGACAATTTTCTTTTTGTTAACCAACTGCATTACTCTATCTTTGAAGACAAAACATTTTTCAAGAGGATGACTCACAAGTCTGTGATACTTGCAATAATTTGGGTCATCAGTTTTTCCATCTTCATCAGGTCGCTTCATTTCTGGAAATTCAATGAGCTTTAACTCGAGCAACTCATTAAAAATCTTTGAATCGTCAGATTCCAAGAAGAGATACTTTTTTCCTTGCATCTCCCTTAGTGTCAATTTTTTATCCCTACGTGTTTGGAAAGTCATTCTCACATTTTGCTTCATGCTCTCCTTCGTAGTGAACTTCCCAAGTGACACATTAACATTCATGGATTCTTTGTTGTCACTTCCGGGCACAAATTTGCTCCATATCTTGGGTTCCTGCTTGTCTCTTCCTTTGCGAGGATCATGGACAAAATTCATATCTTTTCCAGCAGAGGACATGCTCAACTCCATATCATGAGCACGAGTAGCTAGATCTTCGAAGGATTTTAGTTTTATTCAATACAAGATGTAAAGAAGCTCCTAGTGCATTTCTTTGATACACATTTCGATTGCAGAAGCTTCACTAAACCTATACTTGCAATTTAGGCTCGCGTTCCTCCATCGATTTATGAAATCTATAAGCGGTTCATCCTTAATTTGGCGAGTATTCATGAGTTCTACCATGCTCAGCATACGCCTTGTGCTATAGAAGCGATTGAGAAACTCGTGCTCTAGTTGCTCCCAACTATCAATAGAATTAGGCTTGAGATCCGTGTACCAATCAAAGGCATTTCTTTTTAGAGAGCGGACAAACTGTTTGACAAGATGGTCTCCATAGGTTCCAACATTATTACATGTCTCCACAAAGTGTGCAACCTGTTGTTTTGGATTTCCTTTACCCTCAAATTGTTGAAATTTGGGAGGTTGATAACCAACAAACATTTTGAAGTTATCAATTCTAGCAGTGTATAGCTTAGCATACATATGAGAAGACTTGGTGGAGACTTCATACTTATCTTTGATAGTGCCTTCAATAAACTCCTTCAAGCGATCGAGTGAGATCATTCAGAAGAAGAATCTGGTATCTCATTAACAAGCAGTGCTTTCTTCGCAGGATATTCGATCTCTTGAACTTCAACACCCTTTACAGGTGCATGGCTCGCTTCTCCATCTAAAAGTCCTTTCATCCTATCCATCAACTTATCAATTCGAGACTCTTGGTGTTGTACATGCTTTGTCAATCCTTCAACTAACTTCGTCAGATTTGCGAGTTGTTCCTCAGGAAAGGAAGCAACAGTCGCCATCGTTTGCATGATCATTGGAGATGTATGAGAGTAGCATGGATTGTCGCGTAAGTTAATCTTCAACAAACTCACGTTACGCGATGCATGTGGAGATGATTCATTAGTTTAATCATAGTTCTCCCTTGTGGTAGAGTTCTTGGAACCAGATTTCTCAAGTAGAGCCAATGTCTTCTTGATCTTTTCAGCAACACTACTTCTTCCTTCTAAAGCATTTGTGGAGGAACTTGCCCCTTTTGGAGTCGAAGATGCAAAAATAGGAGTTGATGCAGACGACACTTGAAGTGTTTGTTGTCCTAGAGTAGCAGCATTGCTTCTCGTAACAGCTCTGAAACCTCCAAAGGTAACACCAAAAATGCCTTCAACTTTAGTAGAGAACTTGGAGCTAGTGGTCTTAGAGGCAGTTGATCGAGAGTTGTTCTTCATGGAGGTCATCTCGATATTCTTTGATGCTTGAAAAGTTGAGATGAGAGGTAGAGATTGTCCCACTGGGCGTACCAGAATTTTAGACAAAAAAAATTCGCGTTGAGAAAACAATAATTAAGAACAAAAAATATCGCAACAATCATACTTAATATTTCAAGTGCGTGTGTTACAATCTCTATGATTCCTCTGAATTTGCCTTTTCAAATATAAATTCAAGGGCTCTTGAGCTTGATCTTGAATTTGTCTTGAACTTGAAGTTGAACTTTATCTTGATCTTGACTTTTACTTGAATTCAAGGGCTTCAAGCTTGTTCTTGAATCTGATGGTCTTGATCTTGATCGTTCTTGAACTTGAATGCTTGAATTCTTAGACTTGTAGCTTTATAGAGAATTTTATGGCATTTGTATCTTGTTTAGAATTTTTTATGCCTTTTCTAATTTATGAGGACTCCTATTTATAGTTTTAGAATAGAGGAGTTGCGATTGGAATAGGATTTCCTTCGGCCAATCAGATTTAAGTGACATGGCATATGGGCTTTATGGAGCGGGTTTGTCATCTTTGACACATGTCATGATCCTATTAGCGTCTTGTTTGACTTGGCATGCCACGTCATTTGCCACGTGGCACCAAAAAATGGGCCGCTTAGGATAAGATGACATTGAACTTAGCAAATTGGGCTCATCTATTGTATCCCAAATCAATTAATTTTGAGTTTAATTAAATTCATATTTATTGGACTTGAATAATTAGCCCAATTATATTAATCCATAATTTATTTGGACTAATATATTTATGAATTTAATATAATCTGATTCATTTTATAAATTTATATTTAATATATTAATTCATAATTTATTTGGACTAATATATTTATGAATTTAATATAATCCGAATCACTTTATAAATTTTGAATGATTACAACGTGATTTGAGGAAAATGATAGTGCAATTACACGTGTTAAATGGAAAGAACAAATAAACAAATGCAATTTAGTCCAACACAACCGTACAATCATATATTGCCTTCGGTACAACCATCTGTTGTTGTTATCGACCATCCCTTATTGGCATATAATAAAATAGATTAATAATATAGAATTTTGTCCACACATAAGTTACAAACTTTTATAATATACAAAATAACTATAGAATAGTCACTATTCACAAATCAACGAAAGCTAGAAAACGAGTTCTCCAAGATTCTATGTCTGAAATTGGACACTTGTCATATTCCGTCTAAAACACCTCATTGCCTCCTGAGAAAGATTACCAGGATCAAAACGTCAGTTTTAGTCAAGATATACGTGACTTGATTTTTTCGGTGGAAATTATTAGTTTCATTTCTGAGCTATTAACAGCATTAAAAATACCTTTTTATTTGATTAATTAAACTTAAATACACCTTTAATTTTATAACATAAGTGAAATGCACTCCTAATTTCATGTCAAGTTTAGGAATGTTTAAACATTTTTTCTTAACCGATTAATGTGGCTTTAACTTTCACTTTAATTTTAATTAGTTATTTATTTATTTCTGATATATAGATATGAAGAAACATAGGGGGGAAAAGCAGTTTAAAAAGAAAAAGGAACGTGAGTGTAAGAAATAAAACTACCAATTTTTCAATTTTGTTGTGTGCATCTACCACTTATCAATTTTAATTATATTTTATTTTAAACCTCCCTCTGCTATCTTTAAAAGTTAAAACAAAAATTCTACAATTTTTTATTGTATGGATTTGCCATTTGGCAGTTCTAATAAAATGGCACTATAACTTCCCTAAAGAAAGTAAACTAAATAGAACTAAATAAACTAATCGATGCACGTGCTTAACCCCTATTTTCCTAACTCATAAATAGATATAAACCTAGTTTTACAAAAAATAAAATAAAAATAATTTAACTCCGTTTTAGTCTCCCTTTTTTACTTTTCTCTTATATAGAAGAGACAGTTTTTCAACTTTTAATATGGCTGTTTTTTGTCATATTTAAGAAAGCTTAAGAGCAATTTGGCCCAATTTTTAATGCTTTTCTAATGAATAATATTGTACTTAACTTTTTTTTTTGTTTTTTTTTGTTGTACTTTTAAAATTTGGGACATAAAAGCCCTTTCACATTTTACTTTTCAGTAGCAAAAAAAATTTGTCTACTTTCCATGCATGTGGGTCATTCTTTTTCTCCACTTTCCTTCTATTAATTAATGCATATAAATTATAATATAGGTCCCACTTCTTATTTCCTTTTCTTTATTTATACCTCATAACTTCTTTCATTTTATTTTTTATGGCAAAATAATTTTTTAAAATGCTAATTACTTTATTTGTTTACCAAATATGAAAAAATTATATCTTTTTTTTAGTTTGTTATATATCTAAAAATTGTATAAATATAAATAACACTATAAATCATAATAATTAATATTTAAATATTTAAAAGTTATATAAAAAAATTAATTGACTCTCGAAATTCTATTGGTATCAATTTATAAATCACAATAATTAACAATTTAAAAAGTATAAAATACATATACAAAATCACTCGACTCTAAAAAAATCTTATCAGTGCTCTAGAAATTGGGACAGGAGAAGTAACATATATGATCTGAAAATTACGTTAAATATTTAAAAGACATATAAAAAATGATTAATTTTTAAAATTCTATATATGCCACATAAATTGAAACAAAGAGAGTAATATATATTATTTTTAAAATTATATAAAAAGTACTAACAACTTAAAATCATATAAAAAAATTGGCTAACTTTTCAAGTTCTATGACACTCCCTTCGTCCCATATTAATTGACTATTATTCTAAAAATAGTTGTCTCATATTAGTTGATCATCTTAATAAATCAACAAAATATTATTTAAATGTTTTCTATATTACCCTTGCCGTTAATTCCTTTTGAAAGTGTCACATTTGTTTGTAAAATTCTCACAAAGTTTTTAAAGGGTTGAATTAGTAAAGTTATTTTCTTATTTATAATTTCTTCAGTACCGTACAAAATAAAAAGTAATCAATTAATATGAGACGAACGGATATTGGGTCCCGTGCTGGCACGGGATCGTGTATCTAGTTATTTTTAAAAATAGTAGTTATCCAAATCAATATCCAAAAGTGAAAGTTTTTTAAATGCATAAATAATTAATTTAAAATTTGAATTTTAAAAATATAAATAACTAATTTTATCATTCACAAATTACTCAGAGTCAATATCAGAAGGGGTAAAATGATATTTTATAAAAAAATCAAAAATGATCTTTCAAATCATTACATTAACAATGAACAATTAATCAACTTTTTAATATGATTTTTTTTTATTAGCATCAAGTGTTTGTATAAAATTAAAACATCATATATAATTACGCATGCACTTCTGCTACTCATAATAGTTCATATTATTTTATTTCCGCGCAACACGACGTATCTAGTATAATTAATAAATTAAGTTCACACTTCAACTAATCAAATGGGGAACGTGGAGTCGACTTGTTCGAATAATTTCAGAATATATTTTAGGGAAAAAGGACAAATCTATTCCTCAACTATCGTAAATGGTATGCAGATATCCTCTGTCATACTTTTGAAACATTGATGCCCCTGCCGTCCAAAAGCTAGAGCATATATATCATTTACACTAACGAACATACACGTATCATAATCTTATATACCGACCGACATTTATTAAGTATCGAATTAACAGATAAGATTGTGTCACGTGTCCCTATTTAGTCTTCCGTTAGAGTGAAGGGCATATATGCTCTATTTTTTGGAAGGCAAAGAAACCAATATCCCAAAAGTATGGCAAAGGGTATCCGTATACCATTTACGATAGTTCGAAGGTATATTTATCCTTTTTTCCCTTTAAATAACTTCAAATATTATTTTAAACACTACTCTAAAATATTCAATATAATTCATTATTTTTGTAATGTTGAAATTCCGACCTCCGGAGGTCGGTATTTTTATTTTTGTAATGTTGAAATTCCGACCTCCGGAGGTCGGCATTTTTATTTTTGTAATGTTGAAATTCCAACCTCCGGAGGTC
>JAJOOS010014592.1:10000-45000 GCA_029582725.1 Solanum chiquidenum | reverse complement strand
ATGATGGATCATGATTAGTAATGCTTGATATTGAGCCTATATGATGATATATAATTATAATTTCTTAAGAATGAATCATGTGATTAGAATATCTTGAAATCTTGGCATATGTGATGATTTTAAGAAGTATTGCTTTGAGAGTAAAGATAATATGATGAATTATGAATGTTAAGGTTTTGAGAGTGAAGCTTATGTGATAATGGTAGACTATTAGATAAAATTGTTGTGGAAGGACTTTACCCATATAATCTACCTTATGAATGTGAAAGGTTTTCTCACATTGAATGATTCCAGGTTGAAATGTTTGCTCACCTAAAATGAATCAAAGCATGTTAATTAAGATAACTTGAAGTAGTGATATGGTATACCTTCATGAATAAGATTGACTTGGTAAGACAAGACCATGCATGTTAGCTTGAGTAGTAGATCTCATGGATAGCCTTGGATTGAGAAATCATACCCTTCCAAAGGTTAGCTTGAACTAGCATAATAGAATGCTTTCATGATAGCATGACTTGGTAAGGCCAATCCATTTCATTGGGATCTTGGATTGAGCAACAATACCCTTCTTTGAGTAGCTTGGACTTTCATGAGAGTGTACTTTCCATGATAGCTTGGTCTAGCATGATGAGGTGCTTTTCCTTGATAGCCTTGAATTGGTAAATCGTAATCATTCATTAGTAATGTTTGTATTGGACTAGTAAAAAAGTACTTTTCCATGAATAGCAGCAAGAGCTAAAGAGGAACAAGTCCCTAATCAAATTAGTATATTTATGATGAATCAAGGTTACATCAAGGAAGTATCGTAAGTATATTTTAATATGAGATTTTCTTGTATGATGTATGCTTAGATTGGATTGTTGCTAGAGTTTCCTTCCTTGATATGTATGACTAGAGGTGGATTACCCAAGTCTTAGATAAAGTTAAGTGGAGGTTACTTGAGAAGTGTTCCTCTTACATTATGATGATCTAGATGCATTGATTATGACTATGTTGTTATCTCTTATATTTATAGCTTATGTATTATGTTGACTACTACTTATGTTATGCTCTTGATTATGTTATGCTAGCTATCATATTTAGTACATTTTATACTAACGCATACTCTTGCCTACATTCTTATCAAATGTAGGGTCCGGCGATATTGACCTTCATCCCCGTGGCTAGGATCATAGTAGAACAAGGATTGAAGCTTTGCTGAGTCCTCATAGTATCCGAGGAGATAGTCACCATGTTCTTATATTCTTTCATTTTATCCTTAGAACTATTGTATGGGCTGCGTCCCAAAGACATTTATGATTTTAGATGGTTTGAGACAAAAGTGTAATAGACTTCCGCTCGGTCTTATAAAAGATTTTGATTGCATGGAAAATGTTTTAAATTCCCACACCATTTTCTATTATCTTATGTTATGAAAGCTAAGTTGCTTGTATGAAGTCCTTTGGGGTCTTGTACACCATGTTACGTCTAGGGAGTACCCCTGGGTCATAACAAACTTGGTAATCAGAGCACAAGGTTTAGAATGGTTCTAGGATGTCTCAAAACCACGTCTAGTAGAGTCTTGTTCATAAGTGTGAAGCGCCCCCCATTTATGAATGGGAAGCTATTAGATGATTAGGAAATCTCACTTATTCACTTCTCTAAGTCGTTCCATGGAGTTTAACTCTATAAGGTCTTTCTCCTAATCCTTACCCTATGGAGTACAAGATATGACTACTACAAGGGCCAATGCTAGAAGGAATGAGGAAGACATGGTGGATCAAGAAATTCCTCCACAAGCTCCGATTGACCCTATGGGTGAGAATGTAACCAATGTGGAGTTTAGGTAGGCTTTCCAAGTGTTTGCTCAAGCCATGACGGTCAAAGCCAATAGAGATGTGGTAGCATTCGTGAACCCAAATATGGGTACGACAGCCTCAAGAGTGAGGGACTTTACAAGGATGAACCCTCCCAAATTTTATGGGTCAATAGTTAAGGAAGATCCTCAAGATTTTATAGATAGGTTTATAAGGTGTTAGATATTATGGGAGTTACTCCGATAGAGATGGAGGAATTGGCCGCTTACCAACTCAAGAGGGTTGATCAAGTTTGGTTTAACCAATGGAAAGAAGTAAGAACGGTAGAGATGGGTCCCATTGAATGGGAAAGGTTCAAAAATTCCTTTCTTGATAGGTTCTTCCCTCTAGAGATGAGAGAGGCTAAGGTGCTTGAGTTAAGGAATACGCCTTGAGGTTTACCAAACAATCTAAGTATGCTTCTTCTATTGTGGCGGATCGTAGGACCAAGATGAGTAATTTTGTGTCGGGTGTTTCCGACTTGGTTGTCAAAGAATGTCGTACGGCTATGCTTGTTCATGATATGGATATTGCTTGTCTTATGATTCATGCCCAACAAATTGAGGAGGCAAAGCTAAAGAGAATTTTTGAACTACACCAGCTAATGAGCATCACCTTATTTGCTCAAACATGAATTTTCTGAATAAGTGCCTGAGATTCATTCGGAACCCCATACATGCAAATGAAATATGATACCCTACCAAATTCGGCATTCCAAAATCAATGGTACCATCAAAATATTTATCCAAGGTCATAAAAATGATAATTGGGTCCTACACCCAAGCTTCATTTTTAGCTAAAATCCAAAAGAGGGCTTAAACAAGACTGAAAGCCTCAAGAAAGGGTCGTTCTAGAAGAAACATGACATTCTGGAGCAAAAGAAATTGTCAAAATTGTATTTTAAGGTTTTCTTACAAATTTTTTGACTTAAGTCAACCTTTCAAGTTTCAAAGGTTTTGAAATACGAAAACTTGTACAAAACTCAAACGAACGACCCAACGATGGAACTGTCAGGATATCTTAAATGACATGGGGCCACTACATGAAAGCTCTAAATGCTGAAAAGATCGAAAAATAATGAAAATATTAGGAGAATAATACAACATTTAAAAGGATTTTTTTCTCAAAAGTGAATGAATAGGAGAAGTCTAAAGGCTCGAAAATTAGGGTATTAGGCCTGCATGCTCCCCAGACCCATAGACATTCTCTCGGATTGGACAACGCTTATACTACATTTAGACATAGGGGAAAGTCTTGAGTTCACTTCATCACCTCAAAATTCCAATATCAACCCAACTCTTCCTTTGATATTATCTTCCATCCAACCAGACCAAACCCAACTGAAAGCAAAAAACTTATCTACGATAAACCAATACCTCACAGACACCACAAAACTGAGTGACCAATAGATAAGAGAAGATACTAATTTGCTCATAAATCAAATTCTCCTCTTTATACTCCAAGCCCAACACTTTATAGTCATCAAGAGTATCCTACCCATCCTGAACCATACTAATACTTCAAAGCATGTAACACCTCAGAAATTGGAAAGCCAAATTTAAAAGGGAAAAGTACAGTTTTGGCACTGGTACTGTGATCTATGAGTCCCATCTATGGAACATAGGAGGTTCTATGGGCCATAGAAAGGATGTCATAGCAGCTTAGTTGAGATTTTGGAAAATTCAAGTTTATAATGTTGGACCCACCAGTGAGAAAAATGAGTCGTAGGGCTTTCTACGGGTCATAAGAAGAACTCGTAAAGTGATCCAGACATGGTGAAATTTGGACTTGAACTTGGATTCTATGGAAGGGGTCTACGGACCGTAGATTGAACGATGAATTGTAGAAAAGTTTTATGAAAGTTGAATACATTTTGGGTTTCTGAAGAAGGTTCTACAGTTGACCAGTACGGGCCGTACAAAGTCCTGCAGACCATAGGTCCAAATCGTAGGTCACTTTGGTAGTTTTTAGTTAAGGGTGTTTTGGTATTTTCCTACTCACCTAACCCCTAAAATATGTTTTTATTGATCTATAACTACCCAATAACCATATTTTTACTCTTACAAACCAAGCCTAATTTCTCTCATTCACTCAATATCTTCCAAATTCTCTCATGCCCTCTTCCCCAATTCTTTCTCAAGATTCAATGTGAAGCACTAGGTTTCAAAGGATTTAAGGTCTCAATATCCGTTGCTTTTGATCTTTGGTCAAAAAGGTATGTGAGAATTAACTAATGGATCCCTTTCATCTTCAATCTTCAATTCAATTTCTCCTAATTCAATTAGGGTTATGGCAATCTCCATGGGTCCTTTTTATTATGATTCAATTGATGTTATTTCTATATTAATATTGTATTTTATACATGTTTTATGAAAGTATGATTATGATTTAAGGATAATTTTAAGTTAAGTATCAATGATTTGTGAAAGGTATTCTCACAAATGAAAGGAAATCATGATTTTAGATGCTTAGGAACATAAGTTTTTATACGAACTATTTTATGAAATTATGATTTTTAAAGGAGCTACTCTTATAAAGATTTATGATTTGGATTGGTATTTTGATAATTGTCTTTCCTAATGTTATGCTTTTATAATTGAATATATCAATTCCGTTGGATTTTATCTTAGCACCGAGAGGACTTAGAAGTGGAGGCTCAAATAGGGAAATCTCTAGTAGAAATCTAGTCCCAAACTATGTGGCCCTGTTGTATTGTTTTAAATGAATTAGCTAGTGGACCCATATAACATTAATAATATGATACAAAGTTCTACCTTGGAAAGTAGACTCTCCCTTTTCGGGGTAGGAGTTACATTGGATTCCATGTTATATGATGAGTCCTAGATTTGGACTCATTTAGGGCTTTGTTTTTATAGATTTAGTGTCCTCAAATTCTTAATTTGTGCCATAAACTGATGTTAAATCCTTGATATTCACGTATATGGATTGAGGAACAAAACAAGGACACTAACAGGCAAAAAGAAACAAAACATGCTGAAGAAATGAAGAAGGGCGAGCTTGAGGATCGTCAAGAGAACTTGGCGTGTCATCAAGTGGCTCATCTGACCGCCTAAAGTTCTGGTGTGCAAAGCCATGAAGGCAGAAACCAAGTCGGCGATGAGAAAGAGCAGTCGGCGAATCGCTGAGAAGTTTCGCAAAGCAAAGATAGATCTACCAAAGTTACAGACCTCGAGGATGCTGAATGCTAAGGCGAGAAGGTGATGAAAGAGGTCAAAGGATGGCTCACCGAGTGGTTCGGCGATCCTGACTTACTTCACCGAGTAGCCCTTCGTGACTTATTTTTGGCGACTATAAATTAGATTTTGAACGTTAATTTAGCATCAAATTTTTATTCCATTTTAGTCTAGAACAGTTTTCTCTAAAGTTTCTAAGTAGACTTGAAGGTTTTGAGACTCAATTTAGAGATTTTGACAGTGGGTTTCAAATTTTCTTCGAATTGGAGCATTTTAAATCTTGAATTCCTCTTACCCAGTTGATGGCAAATAGATTTTGTAACATTTTTTATCTTTTTATGATGTTCGACTAAAAGCCAAATTCTTGGGGTGTTATTATGGATTTAATTAGTTTATGGGTATTAATTACTAGTTTAGATGCTATTTAAACGTGAGTTTAATCATTAATTGAGGTTTAATTTATGAATTATCATTGCAAATGCAGTTCTACTTTTGTGTTTGTGGCTTACTCGAGAGAGAGGTTTTAGAACTAAGATTATTGATTGATGATTTGTGGGTATTGGGTTGAGCTGCATTTAGCTCGAAAGAGTGAATCCTAAACCCAATCCTACCCATCTAGCTCGAAAGAGTAGACGAATTAAGGTGTGGATTGTTCTTCATTGTCATGCTTGTTGATGTTCAAAAGAAATTTCATGATTCGGGGTAGTTGTTCAAGACAAAGCTATCCCCCTTATAGTCTAGCCTACTCACTGATTTTTAGTTGTTTACTAGTAGTTTTGATTGCCCATAGATCTATATTTGCCTATAATTGATCACATCCCGAGAATCCTTTTCCGTATTGTTATTTCGAATTGTTTGTGACTGCTGCATAGTTGATAATTGACAACCAAATTCCCCCATTTGACATTTGTGTCACCCCTTTAATTTGATATGTCTTTTTCCAATAATGTTTATTCCTATGGCTGATTAGATCGAATTCATACTTCTTAATTGAATTCTAAACACGTACTGCTTCCTGTGGGATTCGACCCCAACTCATTTAGTTGGGTTTTATATTGATTTATGATCGTTGACACTTAGAATTGGAAGAAGTGTCTTTGAAACGTTATTAATGAAAATGGCAATGCTATCTGGGAGTAGTGTTGTTTGAAATTCTTTTGGTGAAGTTGAATTGTGCTCTTTTTAGCCATAGTTGAATCTACTTACTTTTATTTTTGGTTATTGTGTTTCTTGTTAAAACAGGGGAGGAAATGGGCATTAACGGAAGTAATGGTAGCCAAGTGGGCAACCAAGATGATTTTGGGAACCTCAATGACGTCAATGACCCAAATGTCAAAGATGGGTGGTGTTGGTGCCATTCGTTTACCTCCATGACGTCATTGAGGTTCCCAAATATCCAAAGCTTCAAGCGCTTGAAAGGCGAGCCAATCCATGAGACATGGATGAGGTTCAAGAAGATGGTGCTGCAATCCCCAACTCATGGATTGCCTGATAATGTACTGCTGTAATACTTCTACAGAGGCATTGATTTGGTAAACATATGAGTGGTTGACCAACTTTCTCCAGGTGGAATCATGCGACAGCCCTACACAATAGCGTCCCAACTCCTCGATTGCATGACCAAGAGAAACAGGGCATGTCATACTCGCGAAGACCAAGTCTCTCATCTCACTTGTCAATTGACGAAATAATTGATCATAAAGGATCAAGAGAGAGACCAGAATTTGGCCAAAATGATGACCCAACTAGATACCTTGGCCAAAAATGTCATGGAATTTGAAGCGTTGTACAATAAGAAAGTAAACTTCCTAGCCAATCAAACAAAGGGTGGAAAGAAATTAAAAAAAGGATGTTTCAACTCTCCATCAGATGGTGACCTCTCATTCCATTGCTATCAAGCAGCTGGAGACCCAAGTGGGTATGATTTTGTTGCATTTAACCCAAGATAACATGGGGGGTTGCCTAGTGATCCTATGGCAAACCCCAAGAATAAAGCTGGAATGGGTGTTTGCGTCGTTCCACGACGTTAACTAAGACGCTTCTTGGGAGGCAACCCAAGTTTTTAATGCTTTGTGTTTAATTTTGAATAACGGGTGTTGATTGTGTAGGTTGAAAAGTGGAATGTGTTTGAGAAATGCAGGCTGGGGAGCCAAGAGTCGAGTAGTCGACTCGCTGAAGAGATCGACAAGCCCGACTTGGACAATCGTTGGACCTACAAAATTCTGAAGTAGGAGTCTGTAAAACTCAAAGGGCCAATGACTGAATTGGTGACTCGCCACAAGTCAGCGAGCCTGATTTTGTCCACCGTTTGGACCCCTAAATTAACTGGAGGCCCTGTAAAACTTGACGAGGTAATTCACCACTCGGTGCATCGCCGATTGGTTCAGTGTAGTTGACAAATATCGCCGAAAGGGGCGCGAACTTAAAGGTTTTAAAAGGCCAAACGGTTAAAATTTTCAAAAAATTTTGCATTGTTTTATTTCTTGTCTCGTACACTCTCACCCACACTCTAGATTTCCATATTTTCCTATTTTTATTGCTTTTTTCTCTTGATCTCGTGGTCAGATTAGGATTACATTGCCGCCTAGAATATCAAATTCTTCATTCAGATTTAAGGTTGGTTTTTCGAACCCCAAACTCTTGAGTAGTGGTTGAACTCGAATGCATTTGGTAATTTTATGATGATGTGTGCTGGGCCTGTGTTGGAATCGTGTTTGATGTGTTGATTGTGCCTATTTTGTGTTTTGAAATTGTGCCTATTTGTTTAAAATAATGATTTCCCGAGTTTTATGCGTTAAAATTGACCGTAAATTGTTGGTTTGCGGTTATTTTATGTTGGTTCTTGTTGGGTGAAGTCTGAGTAACCCCTAATTATGCCAAATGACATAATTTTCCCAATGATAGAGCGGTTGACGTCATTCTTAAGGGCAAAAGTCGTCAAATGACCAATTTTAGCCAAATCGGGGAAAGTCTGAGTACCCCGGAGGCATGGTTCCTATGGGTCTTGTATGAATTGCATAATGTGTGTGTTTGTATTTGTTTATGGGGGTTTGTATTTGTTTTTGGGGGCTGCGGGCTTGATTTTGGGAGGTGGGGTTGAAATTTGGCACGGTGGGTAGTTTGGCGAGCTGGGTCAACCTAGCCGAACTATTTGGTGTTTCGCCAACGTCCCTCTTGATCACCTTTACTTAGGTATTTTGGCTAGGTTAGAGTCTGTAACTTTCGGTGGGAAGCCTGACCTCGCCGAGTTCACTCGGTAACTCACCGAAAGTCTCCCTTGATCGTCCTTTATGTGCACCTAACCCCTAAAACACACTGTAAAATTCGGCAGGCTAGTCTGAGCTCACCGAGTGGTGTTGGTGATTCACCAAATGGCCCGGCACATCGCCAACCTGCCATTTTTCTTGAAATATTTTAGGCCAGTCCGTTCTGGCTCGCCAAAGTGACTCGGCGACTCGCCGATCAGTTTGGCGAGTTTATTTACAACTTAAATTTTGCAACTTTTCTTGAAATTTTTCTAACTCGTTTTGATGTGTTTTGCAGATATGGCTAGGATCAATTGGGACGAAAGTGGAATGCCACCCCACAAACGAGCACGGGGCATCGTAATCAATGAGAGAGCTGCTGCTTCCTCCAAAAAAGGCAAGAAAGCACCTCCAAAAGGAGGCAAGGGCAAGGGAAAAGCGCCCGTAGCTGATAGACCGGAGCATAGCTCTGGCAGTAATGGGGATTTTGTCAATTCTCAGGCCTCATTCTCCGATCCTGAGGATGACCAACCACTTCAAACCGGACGAGCTGACATTCGTGCCAGAGTTCGTCAAGATCCGTCTAGGATCCTAGAGTCTACCCCTCTAGCAGCTGAAATAGTGCCAGCTCTGGCATAGATGGTGGTTCCAGCACCACCAGTTCAGGGTCCTCCTCCCCGGCTACTCAAAAGGCTAAATGCCAAGGGACTGAGGACCATTCTTGAAAAGAAGAGATTGTCCACGGATGGTGTGGTGGACTGGTACCCTCTTGTGTGGGACACACTCCGGTGCCACCAATTTGATATATTCACCAGTCCCCATGGCCCATATATTCCCACTTGGGTCAGAGAGTCCTACACAGAATATGGTGATCTAGTACCCTAGGGACGTCCGTGATGGTTTGGAGGAAGACAGTGGGATACAGTAGCGATCACATTAATGTTGTACTTGACAGGACCACAGACGTCGAGTACGCATATGAGAGTATGGTCACCTCATAGACTCTGGATGAACTAAAGGGCTGGCTGGTTCACCTCATTTCTTTCACCATTATGAGTCCACAAATTGGACTCATTTAGGGCTATATTTTAATAGAAATTGTGTCATCAAATTCTTATTTTATCTCAATATCTGATGAAAACACTTAAGTTTTAGGCATTTGAAGTTTGAAGGAAAGCATGGACACTACGTCACAAAAAGGAACAAAAAGGCTGAAAAAATGAAGAAATGAAGAAATGAAGGCCTGAGGATTGCCGAGTCCACTTGGTGAGTCACCGAAGGGTCTTACTTTGCTTTTGTTCCAGTGTACTGAGCCCTGAAGGAAAAGATCAAGTCGGCAGAAAAAGAGGGCAGTCGGCAAATCGCTGAGAAGTTCCGTGAAGTAGTACCATGTCGCCCAATGACCCAGAGCATGACGATGTTGAAGGCTAGTGCAAGACGGCGATGAACTACACCAAAAGGCGAATCATTGAGTTAATCGGCGATTCTGACTAATGTCACCGAATGATCCGCTGCAACACAAATCTGTGAAAACTATAAATACTAGTTAGAGTTTTAGTTCTAAGAGTCGAACAATTATTATAATTTTCATATATAATAGTACTTTTGATATTTTTTCTCTAAGTTTTAGAGGGTTTTGAAGAACTTGAAGATTCAAAGGGTTTCATCTCTAAGAATTTGGGCTTGGGTCTTTTGGATTCTTCACTCTTCACTTGTTTTGAGACTTAAATCTTCATACCCATTTGAATGCAAACTCATTTTGGTATAAATTTCTATCTCTTTAGCATGTCTAGCTAAAACCCCAATTCTTGGGGTGTGATTTAGCGAATATGGGTTAAGATTGTGGTTGGGTCTTTCTTGCTGATAGATTAGATGTAGTTTAATGGTGATTTCTTCTAGTAGTGGTGGATGAATTTAACAAATTTGTAGTTGCAAATACAAGTTTATTTATGTGTTTTCGGCTTGCCTGAGCGAGAGGTCGCAAAACCAAGACCACTAGATTGATGGCCTAGGGAGTGGGTCGACATGAGGTTCAGCTCGAGAGAGTGAACCCTAGTCCCATATCCTAACACTCAACTCGAGAGAGTGAGTGGGGTAAGGCGTAGGTTGGTCTTCATAGGGCAAGTGGGTGTCTGAGTGGAACCCATTTGAAATGGGGTAAGTTGCTCGAGAGAGAACTTATTCCCACGTAAAGCTTATCCTAGTCACTATTACTCTATAAGGTTTCTATCGAAAGCATGTACCCAATAATTTAGATTAACCCGTATTCTGGTCACATCCCAAGAATCACGTCTCCATATTAGTATCTTTTTGTATTTTTGCTGTTTTTGTTTACTTGTGACAAAACCCCCATTGTTAATTGGTACTTTTGTGTCACCCTTTAGATTTATCATGTTTTTATTTGATAATATTTTTAGCTATGACTAATTAGAATTAAATTTTATTTTTCTATTAATTCTCAAAACCACTCCTTGTGGGAACGATCCCAACCCCTGGTTGGGTTATTATACTATTGTATGATCGTAGACACTTGCATTAGAAGTTATGTCTTGGTTACACAAACATCAAAATGGCGCCGCTGTCGGGGAGTGGTGTTATTTGGAAATTTTTAGTTAAGTAATTTTTTTTATTCTTCTTAGTTTTAGGTTTACTAATCTAAATTGTAGTTTTGTTTTGCTTGTTTTGAATATCTAAACAGGGAAATAAGAATGGATGATCATTATGGGTACCACACAGACCATCCCCTCCTAAAACTATTGAACCTCAGGGACAACCCCCTGACGTTCAAACAAGCAGGGAATGAGATAATTCAAGAAATGTGGCTGAAGTTTCATTCAGTGCAACAACCCTGCCCATCTCATGGAATGTCTGACAAGACGCTGTTGGAATGCTTCTTCGGGGTCTTGGACCCAAAATTAGGAGCATAGCCGATCAACATTTTGAGGGCGGTATGCTCCACCAGCCAAACAAAGTTGTCGCAACACTCCTTGATAGTATGGTTGAAACCAACAAGGAGTCCCAAAAGAAACACGAGTGGGACGCACTAGTGGATCAAGTAGACGTTCTGTCCAAACGAGTCATAGGGTTGGAAGCACAAGCCATGGAAAAGGAAAAGAACTTCTTCCTTCGAGAATGTAGACTCGGGAAGAAACATGAAGATGTGCAAACGGATGATGCTCTTTCACTCATTCAACAAAAACTTGAAGAACAAGACAAGAAGTTGAATGAGATGAAGGACAACATTGAAATGCTGAATGAAATGTCTACCTCAAACTCTATGACTATTCAGCTGCAGGATGCTCAGATCACCCATTTCATAATAGGTCGCTATCCACCGTTCGCCGAGGACTCGCCTAACTAAACTATGGCTGACTCCAAGGATGAAGAATAATTGTTGACTTGTGTCGTGCCACGACGTTAACTAAGGCATTGTTTGAGAGGCAACCCAAAACTATTTATTGCTTTATTTTTCTTTGATAAAATAATGGTGTGTTGATTGTGCAGATGGAAGTGTGGAGAGTGAACGAAAAGTGCAGATTGGCAAGCAACAGGTCCAATCAGCGAATCGCAGAATGGTTCGGCGACTCTGATAGAGACCGCCGTTTGGACTCCCACAAAATATGGAGGTTCTGTAAACTTCGGCGAGTAAAATGACTACTTGGCGTTACTCCGAATAGATCAGCGATCGGGACTAATATCGCTGAATGGGCAAAAACTGGACGGTTTTGCAAGCCAAAGGTTTAAAAGTTTCGAACTCATTCACTTTCCCTTATTTTTTGTCTTCCCAAACTCACACCTGCATGCTAGCTCCTATATTTTTGCATTTCTAGAGTATTTTGGTTGATTGATTTGTGCTACGAGTCGGATTACAGTGCTTCCTAGCATCTCAATATCTATTTGATCAGCACAAAAGGTTAGTGTCCTGAACTCCATAACTATCTTTTCAAAATTGTACTCATTTGCAAATGTGTGATCTTGTCGAAATTTGCTGAACCTCCCTGATTGTGTTTAATTGTTTATGTGTCGATTTTTCTTCGATAACCTCGCCTTTATTGCCTATGCTGTGAAACATTGTTCTCGTATGCATCAAGTAGAGTTAATGTGTGATGAGTGGTATTCATATGTTATGGATCCTGGTCGAAATTGTGCTTTTGGTGCGTAAATTGCATTTTCGGGGGTTGCGGGGCTGATTTTGAGAAGTTGGGTCAAAAGTAGCCATGTTGGGTCATTCGGCGAGCTGTGACGAGCTTGCCGAACTACTCTGCTATTCACCTAATTACCCTATCTCACCCTTATTATCATGCTTTATTTGTTGTGGCGTTTGTAACTTTCAGCGAGAAGCATGAGGTCGCCAAGAGCACTCGGTGACTCGCCGAAAGTCTTCTTATTCACCCTTTGTCTGCACCCTTAACTCATTCTGCACTGTGACCTTCAGTGAATTATCTGTGGCTCACCGAATGTATTCAGCGGCATGCGGAATGGACTATCTAGTCTTTCTACAGCTGAATGTCTTTGTTTTGGTTGTCAAATATGTTCTAACATTATCTCAAAACTTTGCAGACATGGCCAGACCACAAGTTGCAGGAAGAAATATGCCACCTAGACACATAAGAGCACAAAAGTTCAGAAGAACTGCAAGGAGCGAGAACAAGACATCCTATTCGAGGAAGAGGATGCCCATCGATCCTAATGTCCCTTCGTGAGCTCGAGGGTTCAACAATGTGATACACGCCTTTGTAATAGCTCACGAGTTGGACAATATGATCGAGAGTAATATCGCTGCAGAAGTTGAAGCAGAGCGAAAAGAAAAAGAGAACCAGAAGCAGTATGACAACACTCCGGGCACTGATGCCCAGATAGATGGAGTGACTGCTTAGAAAAGATCCCTTCTTTACCTCCCTCTCTGTCTTTCTTTTATTGTCATTTTGGATATTTTGTCATGTGTATCTGAGGACAAATGTTTTTTAATTGTGGTGGGGTGAGGCCCACACCTTTTATGTTGATTATCGTGTTTTGTTTATATTTGGGCTTTGTGCTTAAATTGTGGTTATATTGTTTCTGTAGATGTTTGAGCTTATGGCTCCTTTTGTTTTAAATTGCAAAATGGTTTTTTGACCCGTCTGATTTTTATTTTTTGCCACTTAAGTCTCGGTTCTGATCAATACCGATGACTTGAATAGTGCTCTCAATCGAACGAACATGAAAGCGCGGCTACAACGAGGCCAAATGAAATTGCATAGACAATATGTGAACTTTTGCATCTCGTTATGACTAGCCTAGTATCGAATTGAGTCTCTTGTGATGATCATTGCACACTAGCAAAAGTGTGGAGTCTTGTTTGACTATAGTGTCCATGCCTAGTATGATGAGCTTACTTTGAATCATGCATGATAGATCCTAGAATTTGCCCCGTTGGTCCGGTCAACTAAGTGATGCTATCTCTTGTTATGATCTTAGAAAACTTCTAAGAGTGTTAGCCAATTTGACATATACCTGTTTTATGACCTAACTTGTGAGTGTGTGAACTGCTTTTGAACACCCCTTGAGCCTTACCTTTCTTTGGAAGAAACTTGATGAAATCACAGCCTTTCTTTATCCATTACCCATAATCCACATGAAGTTGTGGTTAGTTGAATAGCCAACTTAGGCCAAAAGCCTAAGTTGGGAGTGAGGTGAAAAGATAAGGCCAAGTCAAGAAGTGCAAGAAAAGTCTCCTTTAACCATGATATTGGGAAAAATGGAACCCTTCCATATAAAAAAAATAGAGAAAGAGAAAAAGAGAAAGAAAAAGAAAAAGAATGAAAAATAAAGTTGTGGAATAAAGTACAAAAGAGATGGGGTTCCCAAACAATCCATGGAAAGTGAATAATAGGATGACTTATGAGCACTAAAGAGAATGATGAAGGAAAATGAAAGGAAGTGTTGTGAACACCACATTTTATGAGGATGAAAGTCACTAAGCCTAAATGACCATACCATTGCACTCAGCCCCATTACGAGCCTTGAAAAGACCTTTTTGATCTTGAGTGAGCTGAAGCAAATGTTGATTAGAAAATAAGGGCAAACCTATGGGTGAAAGCATGCATTGTGCTCATCTTTGTGAGTGTGAGCGTTGTATCTAATTCTGAAGCTTTAAACTACAAACCATTGTGTGAATATGGAATCACTCATTGTGTGAGGGCATTTGAACACTTTGGTTGAGCTTGAACTTGCATTTGAAGAAAGTATTGTGAGCATGAGGTTCTTTGATATTGGTGAGTCACAGCTTGAATCTTTGAGTGCACATTTTATATTTGCATAAGTAAATTGAGTCTTGTTGTGTGCATTCATGATTGAGTCTTTTGTAGCACTGTTCGAGACACCCTTTTTGAATGGCTGAACTTGAGTTTGCTTGAGGACAAGCAAAAGTTTAAGTTGGAGGTGTTGATGAGTCCACAAATTGGACTCATTTAGGGCTATATTTTAAAAACAATTGTGTCCTCAAATGATTATTTTATCTCAATATCTGATGAAAACCCTTAAGTTTCAGGTATTTGAAGTTTGAAGGAAAGCATGGACACTACGTCACAAAGAGGAACAAAAAGGCTGAAAAGAACAAAGAAATGAAGGCCTGAGGATTGACGAGTCCACTTGGCAAGTCGCCGAAGGGTCTTACTTTGACTTTTGTTTTAGTGTGCTGAGCCCTGAAGGAAAATATCAAGTCGGGGGAAAAAGGGGGCAGTCGGCGCATCGCCGAGAAGTTCCGCGAAGCAGTACCATGTCGACCAATAACCCAGAGCACGATGATGTTGAAGGCTGGTGCTAGACAGCGATGAACTACACGAAAAGGTGAATCGCCGAGTTGATCGGTGATTCCGACTAATGTCGCCGAATGATCCGCTGCAGCACAAATCTGTGAAAACTATAAATACTAATTAGAGTTTTAGTTCTAAGAGTTGAACAATTATTATAATTTTCATATAAAATAGTACTTTTGATATTTTTTCTCTAAGTTTTAGAGGGTTTTGAAGAACTTGAAGATTCAAAGGGTTTCATCTCCAAGAATTTGGGCTTGGGTCTTTTGGATTCTTCACTCTTCACTTGTTTTGAGACTTAAATCTTCATACCCATTTGGATGCAAACTCATTTTGGTATAAATTTCTATCTCTTTAGCATGTCTAGCTAAAACCCCAATTCTTGGGGTGTGATTTAGCGAATATGGGTTAAGATTGTGGTTGGGTCTTGCTTGTTGATAGATTAGATGTAGTTTAATCGTTATTTCGTCTAGTAGTTGTGGATGAATTTAAAAAATTTGTAGTTGCAAATACAAGTTTATTTATGTGTTTTCGGCTTGCTCGAGAGAGAGAGGTCGCGAAACCAAGACTACTAGATTGATGGCCTAAGGAGTAAGTCGACATGCGGTTCAGCTCGAGAGAGTGAACCCTAGTCCCATATCCTAACACTCAGCTCGGGAGAGTGAGTGGGGTAACGCGTAGGCTGGTCTTCATGTGGCAAGTGGGTGTCTGAGAGGAACCTATTTGAAAGAACTTATTCCCACGTAAAGCTTAGCCTAGTCACTATTACTCTATAAATTTTCTATCGAAAGCATGTACCCAATAATTTAGATTAACCCATATTCCAGTCACATCCCAAGAATCCCGTCTCCATATTAGTATGTTTTATATTTTTGCTGTTTTTGTTTACTTGTGACAAAACCCCCATTGTTAATTGACACCCCATTGTTAATTGACACTTTTGTGTCACCCTTCAGATTTATCATGTTTTTATTCGATAATGTTTTTAGCTATGACTAATTAGAACTAAAACTTATTTTTCTATTAATTCTCAAAACCACTCCATGTGGGAACGATCCCAACCCTTGGTTGGGTTATTATACTATTGTACGATCGTAGACACTTGCATTGAAAGTTGTGTCTTGATTACGCAAACATCACACCACCCCGAGTTGAATTGAGGTCAGAGCCACTATTGAGAAAAATGACTTGAATAAAGCAGTTCTATCATGCCCTCGCAGAATGAGTCCATCTTACGCAACCCAAAGGCGGCCTAACTCGGGTCAATCATCGCCAAAAAGCGTCTCAACCTGGGAATGATTATAAAGCAGGAGATGGCCATGGGGGCCAAATAGCGTCAGACACCCATACCACTCCCAATGCTTATTACAGAGCTATGTCGGTGGACTGGATTTCCTCATGATGAGAAGAGAGACATTGAGGTCACACCCACATCCTCCATAGATATCAGGTGCATAGAGGTCGAGTACACACGGCATGAGACGAATAAGAGGAGAGCAACCCCGGTGGATACATCCCAGGAGGTTGATGTTGATTTTTTATACTTGCAGAGGCAGCCTTTCCTACTCCGGCCTTCGGTCCTTCAGGTACATCTACTTCCACTCCTTCCAAGGCCCTAGGTTCTACCACTACCTCCCAGCCTTCGACTTCAGGTACCACTGCCTCAAGGACTCCCATAAGTCAGGCCATGCTCCTTAAGATGGGGCACCTACTCCATTCTGCATATGTGCGGGCCTCCCGGCTAGAGGTTGATGTGGCTTGGATGATTGAGCGAGCCATTTTAACTGCTTTGACACCCCTTCAGACATATACTGATGCTTTGACGGTGAGAGTAGAGACTTGTGAGAGTCGACAGGGGATTACTACTTAGGTTACGACTTTGAAAGCTGAGGTTTCTGAGTTGAGGAAGGATGTAGACCATTTCAATTCCACATACTTAACTTCACTATTTGAGTCAGCAGAGGTCCCTGAGGTTCCAGGTATAGATGTCCTGGCTAGTTCTTATATGCTTCCGGTTACCACCGAATATGAGACTATAGAGTATGTAGTTATTGTTGAGTCAGAGGAGGAGATAGATGATGAGAGGCTTGATGTTCAGGAGAAGACCATCTATGGAGACTTGCCTGATTTAGAGGAGACGATAGTATAGTAGTCATTCAGACATCATTGGCAGATACTTCTATGGCAGGCTCTACTGGAGCCAGTGTTTTTATTACCTCGGGAACTGATGCCTAGATCGAAGTGTGACCCCAGGCATTGATGCCCCGACAGACAGAGCGATTGTGTAGACATGATCATTCATTACTTCTCTCTTTGTTGTTTATTGATCTTTTTGTTTTTGTTGCATTTGAGGACAACTGTTTTTCTTTTATGGAAGGGGTGAGGTATTTCCATACCTACCTCTTGTGATTGTGTTTTATTTGTAAATATTTGGCATTTTGAGATATTTATGTGTTTTGATTTTTATCTTGTGTATGGTTGAGCTTGTGGATCCTTGTTTTGAATTAAAATGGTTTCAACAATTTTTTTAAATTCTTGTGCCACCTCTTTTGTGTATGATTGTGGCTATTCTTGTGCAAATTTGAGTGTCAGTGATGATCAATACCGATTACTTAAATAGTACTCTTAATGGAACCAAATGAATATACGGCTACGATGAGGCCAAATGAAGTTGCATAGACAATGTGTGAACCTTTTGCATCTCGGTGTGACTAGTCGGTTATCGAATGAGTCTCTTGTGATGAACATTGCACACTATCAAAAGTGTGGAGTCTTGTTTGATATTGGTGCCAATGCCGTGTGTGTTGAGGTAACTTTGAACATTGTGTGATGGCACCTATAATTTGCCCCGTTGGTCCGGTTGACTAAGTGATGCAAGAACTTGAAATGATCTTAGGCAACAATTTTTAAGAGTGAAACAATTTGACAATATACCTCTTTTGTGGACAACCTTGTGAGATGTGTGAATCCTTCTTGAACCCCTTGAGTCTTGTCCTTTTTCTTGGAAGAAACTTGAACATTTGTGATCCCTCTTTATCCATTCACCCATAACTCTCATAAAGTGTGGTTTGTTTGAATAGCCAACTCTGGCCAAAAGCCTAAGTTGTGGGTGTGGTGAAAAGAGAAATAAAATCAAGAAGTGTGAGAAATCCACCTTTGAGAATGGTTTGGAAAAATATGGAACCCCTCCATATAAAAAAAGAGTAAAGAAAAGAGAAAAGAAACAAAGAAAAAGAATGAAAAAGTTGTGAAATAAAGTAATGAAATTGCAAAAGAAATGGGGTATCCGGAAATCCATAAGAAGTTGAATAATGGGGTGGATTATAAGCATGTTTGCAATGTAAAAGAAAAGGAGGAATGGGATGTTCAGGCCATACTTCATGAGGGTAGCAACCACTCAGCCCCGTTACAAGCCTTGAAAAGACCTTTTTGATCTTGAGTGAGCTGAAGCGAGTGTTGATTGGAAAATTTGGGCAAACTTATGGGTGAAGTCATGCATGTGTTCTTCTTTGTGAGTGTGAGAGTCGTATGTGATTCCGGAACTACAAATTGTTGAAGAATTGTGTGTGAATATGGAATCATCCTTGTGAGGGCATTTGAGTACCTTTGTTGAGCTTGAAATTGCATTTGAAGAAAGTATTGTGAACTTGAACATTTTTGATAATGGTGAGTCACAATTTGAATCTTTGAGTGCCAATTGATCATTGCATGAGTAAGTTGAGTCTTGTTGTGTGCATTCGTATTGAATCTTATGCAACACTGTTTGAGACATCCTTTTTGAACAGCTAAACTGGCGTTTTACTTGAGGACAAACAAAAATTTAAGTTGGGGGTGTTGATGAGTCCTAGATTTAGACTCATTTAGGGCTTTATTTTTATAGATTTAGTGTCCTCAAATGCTCAATTTGTGGCATAAACTGATGTTAAATCCTTGATTTTCAGGCATAAGGATTGAGGAACAGAGCAAGGATACTAACATGCAAAAAGGAACAAAATAAGCTAAAGAAGTAAAGAAGGGCGAGCCTGAGGATCGCCAAGAGCACTTGGTGTGTCGCCAAGTGGCTCATCTGACCGCCTAAAGTCCTAGTGTGCCAAGCCCTGAAGGAAGAAACCAAGTCAGCGACAAAAAAGAGCAGTCAACGAATCGCCGAGCAGTTCCGTGAAGCAAAGAAAGATCGCCCAAAGTTACAGACCTCGAGGATGCTGAATGTTAAGGCGAGAAGGTGATGGAAGAGGTCAAAAGACGGCTCACCGAGTGGTTCGGTGAGACTGACTTACTTCGCTGAGTAGCCTTTTGTGGCTTATTTTTGGCGATTATAAATTATATTTTGAACATTAATTTAACATTAAATTTTATTCCCTTTCAGTTTAGAATAGTTTTCTCTAAAGTTTCTAAGAAGACTTGAAGGTTTTGAGACTCAATTTGGAGATTTTGCAAGTGGGTTTCGAATTAGAGCATTGTAAAGCTTGAATTCCTCTTACCCAGTTGATGGCTAATCGATTCGGTAATGGTTTTTATCTTTTTATGATGTTCAGCTAAAACCACAATTCTCAAGGTGTGATTATGTGATTATGGGTTGAATTATTTTATGGGTATTGTTAATTACTAGTTTAAATGTTGTTTAAAAGTGACTTTAATCATTAATTAAGGTTTAATTTATGAATTGTAGTTGCAAATGCAGTTCTACTTTTGTGTTTGTGGCTTGCTCGAGAGAGAGGTTTTAGAACTAAGATTATTGATTAATGATTTGTGGGTATCGGGTTGAGCTGGGCTTAGCTCGAGAGAGTGAATCCTAAACCCAATCCTATCCATCTAGCTCGAAATAGTAGATGAATTAAGGTATGGGCTATTCTTCATTGTCATGCTTGTTGATGTTCAAAAGAAATCACATGATTTGGGGTAGTTGTTCGAGAGAAAGCTATTCCCCTTATAGTCTAGCCTGCTCACTGATTTTTAGTTTTTTACTAGTAGTTTCAATTACCTATATATCTATATTTGCCTATAATCGATCACATTTCGAGAATCCTTCTTCCTATTGTTATTTTGAATTGTTTGTAACTGATGCGCAGTTGATAATTGACAACCAAATTCCCCCATTTGACATTCGTATCACCCTTTTTATTTGATATTTTTTTTCTGATAATGTTTATTCCTATGGCTGATTAGACTGCATTCATACTTCTTAATGTAATTCTAAACACGTACCACTCTCTATGGAATTCGACCCCAACTCCTTTAGTTGGATTTTATACTGATTTACGATTGTTGACACTTAGAATTGCAAGAAGTGTCGTTAATGAAATGTTATTAATCATTATACCTCATAAATGTAAAAATGTAATAGCTATTGACCATGAAATTTGTGCAAAAATCAGCCACCAAACATTAATAATCAAATAAACAAGCTACCAAAGAATTAAAAACATGAATAATAATAATAATGATGATGATGATGATAATGATGGTGATGATGATGATGATGATGATGATGGTGATGATGATTATGATGATTATGATGATGATGATGGTGATGGTGATGGTGATGGCGATGGTGATGGTGATGGTGATGGTGATGGTGATGATGGTGATGATGATGGTGGTGGTGATGGTGGTGGTGATGATGGTGATGATGATGGTGATGATGATGATGGTGATGATGTTGATGGTGATGGTGATGGTGATGATGATGATGGTGATGGTGATGATGATGGTGGTGGTAATGATGATGATGATGATGATGATGACGATGATGACGATGATGACGACGATGATGATGATGATGATGATGATGATAAAGACGATGATGATGATGATGACGACTATGATGATGACGATGATGATGATGATGATGATGATGATGATGAACATGACGACGATGATGATGATGATGATGAACACGACGATGCTGATGATGATGATAAAAATCAACAACAAATCAAAACAATCAGCAAGCCAAACTGTCAAATTGAATTAGACCCAATAAAGAATATAATCAAAATTATATGTTCTTCTTATTTCTTTTTCTTGTATATCACGAAGTGTATAGCGAAAAATTCTGAAATAAATAATGATAAACAAAATTATGAAATTTCAACCAAATCCAAAAAATGAAATACGGTGGCCGGAGCTTGAACCTCTTCGGCCAGATCTTAAGAGAAAAACAAAGTGAAAAAAAGATTATTTGTTTACCGTTGGGGTTTCTCCATTTATTGTGATAGCTCGGAGCTTCACCGGAGATGTGTCGCGTTGTTCGCTGGGGTTTGGGTTGTTGCTGATTCGCAACCTCTTGCTGGTAGCAACATAGTGGAGTTCACCGAAAAAGCGAGAAGGAGTTGAGGTCGATTTTGGCTGAAGGGTGGTGGTTGCTTGCTGGTGGTTTTAGTGTTTTTTTGTGGTTCGAGGTTGCGATTTTGGCTGAAGGGTGGTGGTGCATTTTCAAACCTCTACTGGTTGGAGCTTGGAGCTTTTAGCTACTGGTTTTTGGCCCACAAGAGATGGAGTTGTGGGCTATCGGCGAAGAACAATAAAGGGGTAATGCTTGGTTGGAGAAAAAAAAAAGAAGAAATGGGATGTTCAGGTGGTGGTGAACTGATGATGTGAGGCCTCTGTTTGGAGGTTTGGTGATCGCTTTGGTGGTGCTGTGTTTGGGCAGCAACGTGTTTGTTAGCTGTGGAGCATTTTCAGATTTCGACTTGCTCAAGAGCTCGTTTGAGTGAGGAGGAAGCGAGTAAAGAGTTGGTCCTGTGAGGGAGGAGAAAAGTCGCTGGTTGTTTGGGGTCTTTTGGGTGGTGGTCCGGTGAAACTCCGGCGAGCTCTTCGCCGAAGAAGACAATAAACAATAAAAGAATATACAAAATCTCTAAATTACACCCTAAAAACCTTATCGATCACCACAAACTTGATGACCAAGAAATTGTTCAAATAAAAAGTTGAAAAATCTCTTTAGTACAATACTATTATTTTAAAAATGTGGGCTAAACTTACTGATTAATAAAATATATGTGTATGCAATCTTATTTGTATTTAAATATATTTCTAGACTGCGCTAAAAATACAAAAAAATATATTAATAAAATTAACAAATAAAATGAATATTAACAAATGTAACGAATTAAATAAATGGCATGTAAAAAATATAATTTAACATAAAATAATGATTTAATCCAAGACACGGTATTCACAACATGTTCAATTAATTGTGACGAAATATAATGTAATTAAAATTAATTTATAAAAAATCCTGAATTTTTAGAAACAAGGATAGATATCAATAAATTTATTTAAAATTATAAAAAATATATTTTGAACTATCGAATAAATAAAACTTAAAAGTATCAAATTTTGAAAATGTTAGGCCAAAATTGGGTGTCAACAATGTCTAAGATATATACTTTGGGTAGTGACAAACTTGCTAATCAGAACACAAGGTTGTAAAAAAGGTCCTAGGATGTCTGACAAACCACATTGAGTAAAGTCTTGTTCATGAGTGTGAAGTGCACCACATTTATGAATAGGATGCTACAAAGCATTAAGGAAACTTCACTTCTTTCACTACTCTAGTCATTCCATAGAGTTTTCCTCTATAGAGGTCCTTCTTTCTAATTCATATTTGATGCTTTTCAGGATGTGGCTCCCCAAAAAGCTTATGTGAGAAAGAATGCAGCCGACAATGTGGAGCCCGACGTTTCTCAAGTTCTAGTTGATCCTTTGACCGAACAAGTGACTCATTCCAAGTTCCCAGCCGTGTTCCAAGTGATGGATCAAGCTATGACAGTGTAAGCTAATAGACAAGTCATTGCTCCTGTTAATCCAAATATAGATACAACGGCGACAAGGTTAAGGGAATTCACGAGGATGAATCCTCCAGAGTTCCATGGGTCGAAAGTTGATGAGAATCCTCAAGAGTTTGTTGATGAGGTCTAGATTATAGTGGAGATATTGAGACTATCACTGGTGGAAAGGAGGAATTAGCCTTTACAACTCAAGGGTGTCACTCAAGTTTTGTTCAATCAATGGAAGGAAGAGAGGGCTATTGATACGGGTCCTCTTGTTTGGGAGAAATTGAAAGGGGATTTTCTCGATCATTTCTTTCCTTTTGAGATGAGAGAGGTAAAGGTTCTTGAGTTCATAAATTTTCATCAAGAAAATATGAGTGTGAAGTAGTGTTCTTTGAAGCTTACTCAATTGGCTAAGTATGCTCTGAATATGGTTGCTAACTCAAGAAAAGGATGTGTAAGTTTGTGGGGGGGGGGTGTCTGAAATAGTGTACAAAGAGTGTTGTACCGCTATGTTGATCAAATAGATGGATATCTCTCGCTTGATGACACATGCCTATCAAATTGATGAGGAAAAACTAAAAGAGAGGACTAGGGAGTCCAAAAGGGCAAGAACCACTGATGGTGACTGTTCTCATTGTAGATCTGGTGGACATGGGCATTCCGAAATCCGGAAAAAGTTCTCCGATCAAGGTACTTCAAGTGAATAGACTCATAAGTTCAAAAAAGATAGGGTGTTAAATCGTAACCCTCAAGGAAGTAGTGATAATGGATCTTCTATTCCTACTTTCCAAAGGTGTGGCAAAAGTCACTCAAGAAAATGTTTAGTTGGTATGGATGGTGTCTTTGGTTGTGGAAAGAGTGATCACAAAGTGAAGGGTCATTTGTTGCAAGCAAGCAAGGATAAGGACGGTAAGCATACTCGGCATAGTGATTCTGGTTTGGGTGCTCCTTGTCAAAATAGATTATCTGCTCTTCAGACTGATAGGATCATGAGGGTTCTCCAGATATCGTGACCAGTATGTTGAAAGTCTTTCATTTTGATGTGTATTATTTTCTTGATCCGGGTTCTATATTGTAATTTGTTACTCCTTATGTGGCCATCAAATTTGATGCTGATCTTGGAATCCTTTCTAATCCCTTTTCTGCTACGTTTGTCGGTGATTCGATTATTGCTAGAGAAATTGCCCTATTTTTGTTTCTCATAAAGTCACTAATGTTGATGTTGTAGAACTTGATATTTTAGATTTCTATGTCATTCTTGGTATTGATTAACTTCATTCCTGTTCTACTTCTGTAGTTTATAGGACCCGATTTGTCACATTCCATTTTCTAAATAAACTTATCTTAGAATGAAAAGGGGGGAAATTATGATCTTAAGGGCCAGTTCATATCTTGCCTAAATGCTAGGAAAATGATTTATGAGGGTTGAATTTATCATCTTGTTAGGGTTAGGTATATAGTTGCTGAAACCCCTACTCTTGAGTAAATTTTGATTGCAAAGGAGTTTTCGTAAGTCTTTCCCGATGATCTTCGCGGTATTCCTACCTAAAGGAAAATAGACTTCGATATTGACCTTCTCCTAGATACGCAACCTATTTCTATTCCTTATTTTCCTATTACCCTGGAAGAACTTAAAGAATTGAAGGACCAAATGAAGGATTTATTGGATAAGGTTGATATTAGATCGAACATCTATACATGGGGTTCTCCGATTTTGTTTTTTCGGAAGAAAGATGGTTCCCTCCAAATGTGCATTGAATATCGACAATTGAATAAGGTAACAATAACTACCCTATACAATGGATTGATGATTTGTTTGATCAACTCCAAGGTACGGGATTATTCTCCAAGATTAACCTCCTTTCAGGTTATCACCAATTAATGATAAAGGAAGATGACATTCCAAAGGCAGCTTCGAACTCGGTATGGTCATTATGAGATTTTGGTGATGTCATTTGGTTTGACTAAGCCTCGACAGTGTTCATGAACTTAATGAATATGGTGTTTCAGCAATATCTTGACATGTTTATGATTATTTTTATTGATGATATTTTGATTTACTCACGGAGTAAGGATGAGCATGTAGAGAATTTAAGGATTGTGTTGCAAATTCTCAAGGATCGTGAATTATGTGTTAAGTTTAGCAAATATGAGTTTTAGTTGAGGTCTGTTGCTTTCCTCTCCTGTGAAGTTATTCAAGTTGATATGTTGAGAGCTTGTGTGATTGACTTCAAGGGAAATTGGGATGACCATTTGTGTATGATTGAGTTTGCTTATTATATTAGCTATCATTCAAGTATTGATATATCTCCATTTGAGGCTCTTTATGGTAGAAGGTGTAGATCACTTATAAGTTGGTTTGAAGTTGGTAAGGTTGCTTTGATAGGTCCCATATTAGTACATGAGGCTATGGAGAAAGTTAGGCTGCTCAAAGTAGACAAATGTCCTATGCCGATGTAAGAAGGAGAGACCTTGAGTTTGAAGTAGATGATTGGGTCTACTTGAAGATTTCACCCATGAAGGGTGTAATGAGGTTTGGAAAGAAAGGAAAGCTTACCCCCATTATCTGGGCCCATATCAGATTTTAAGGCATATTAGTAAGGTTCCTTATGAACTTGATTTGCCTAACGACTTAGCATCGATACATCTGGTTTTCCGTGTCTCTTTGTTGAAGAAATGTGTTGGTGATCCAGCATCCATTGTGCCATTGGAGAGTCTTGGTATAAGGGAAAGACTTTCTTATTAAGAAATTCTGGTTGAGATTTTGGACCAGAAAAATAAAGAAGTTGAGAAATAAGGAAGTTACATCTGTGAAAGTCTTATGTAGGAATCAAAGAGTTGAGGGTGCTTCTTGGGAGGCCAAGGACGATATGATGTTTCATTATCTCCATCTCTTTCCATCCGATCCTATTCTAGCTTGAGGTATTTTTCTCCTCATGGTTCATCCTTTTTTGGTCTCATGTGTCTTAGTCATTCTCATGTTTCATCATGCATGCATGCTTATGAAAATTTTATTTTTAAGGTTATGATCTAGCTTGGACTGATTCTCCGTGTTTATCAGCATTTGAGTATGAGTTGCATATATGCCTTATGAAATAATGTTCTGAATATACTTTAGTTTGGAGTCAGTTTTTCTTTTCGGATTTGTGAATTAATGTGATTGCATTCATGCTGGCTGATGGTTTCTATCCTACTCTATTCATACCAGCTTAAATCCCATTCGAGGTTGAAAGTTCCCAAGAGGGAGATATTGTAACACCTCGAAGTTAAAAAGTCAAAAACAAAAGCGTAGTGCAGAAATATATTTGAGGACTGGTTTTACGGGTCCAACCTACGGAGCGTAGGAAGTCCTACAAGCCGTAGGATGTGAACCGTAGGAAGAGGGTAGATTTTTTGTAAAATTAAATCCAATACTTTTTTCTACAATTGACCAATATAGTCTGTCATCTTATGTACTAGTCATACATAAGTCTCGTAGGTGAGTCCTAGACATGGAGAAATTTTAAAGCCAAAGGTTGGTTTATGTGGTTGGTGTCTGCGGTCCGTAGGTTGGTCTAGGAGTCGTAGATTGTGTCCATCAAAAGTTGGTCAGAATCTAGGGTCTCTTATCATTTCTATGGTTGACCAAGACGGTCCGTGGAAAGACCTACGAACCGTAGAAAGGTCGACAATTATTTTTAAGGGGCTTTTAAGTTTTTTTTCTCTAATTTATTAATGCGCAAATTAGGTCCTATTGATCCAAATTCTAAGCCCTGTATAAGTCCCTTAAGCCTAAAAACAACCTATCATAAACCTTTCTTCTAAATTCTTAAATTCCCTCCAAAATTACCCCCAAGTTTTCCCTCAAGAACTAAGGAAGTAAAAAGCTAGGTTTGGCTTGAAGAACTTCAATTCACCATTGATTGTGGGAATTGATTGTTATGGTATGTTAGTATTCACATATGGAGTCCTTTCCTCCATAGGATTCCTAAAATCTCAAATTTTGTGAAAGGTAGCTTCTCAATTCAAGTTAGGGCTTTATTCAATCTTCATGGGTTCCTTTAAACCTTGATCAAATTGATTGATTTATGTATATTTATGCATGAATTGAAGTAATTGCATGTTTTTTTGAGTTAAATTACCTAAAACCATGCATGATCCATGAGTTTTATACTATGATCCTAAGATGAAGATTACGAACTATGGAAGATAAATTTATGAAAATATACATGTTCTTTCTATAAAATTTATATAGATGATTTAAGGTTGCTTTGAGAGTAAAGCACCAATATTGTTGTGATTGTTGTTGTTGTTAAGGGTCATTCTCACATAAAGGATTCATAAGGTTGAAAGGTTTTCTCACCTAAGTTGAATAAAGATTTAAGAGCTATTCTAAATGAACTCTAGCTTGGATTGGTTACTCAATTGTGTCTTTCCATGGATAATAAGATGAATATGATTAATAACTATTCCGTGAGATTTATACTTAGCACCAAGAGAATATTGAGATGGAAGCTCTCCCGCTAGTAGAGGCCAGGTTTCTAGTAGCACTCTCCCTATCTCATAACCATGTGCCACCATAGTATTATTTTAGATAGAAATTAGCTAGTGGATATACTTTAGCTCAAGTTTATGGTTCTTACCTTGGCATGTAAGGACATCTCTTTCTTCAGTGTGGAATAAACACTGGATTCCATGTTGTAGTTCACATGGTATATGTCGATTAAAGGTAAACTTCCCACAATAATGAAAGAAGGTTACTTTCTAATGTATCTCACAAGTGATATATAATATTTTAGTTTGCATTGAACATGATTATGACTTATGATTTTTAACATATTATTTTATGATTTAGCTAGGTTATTGCATGCCATGCAAAGTCCTTTTGTAGCATGATTTCATAACTCTTATGCATTGCTATCATACTTAGTACATTACATGTACTAAAGCATAATGTGCCTACATTATTTCACTAATGTAGGGTCCGACGCTCCTATTTCCCATACTCGTGGCTAGTTGATTCCTTTTGGGCTTTTGAAGATTGGTGAGTCCTAATGATCCGAGGGACGAGATTCTTTTATTGATTTTTTGTCATTTCCATTTTCAGACTTTGTATGTGATGTATGGGTTACTTCCCAATCACTTTCTTTATGAAGTACTAGATGACTTTGAGGCTTATGATAGACTTCCGTTTTGTCAAACTCTTTATATGAGATGTTTTCTTTGAAAGTCTTTAATTTATTACCTTGTATGATGTATGCTAAGTGGCTTGGGTAGGACCTCTCAGGGTTCTATACGGCATGTTATGCCTAGGATCTACTCTGGGTCGTGACATAGACACTTAACTTTCTAAGCATCTAAATTATGATTTCATTCACATGTGAGAAAACCTTTCACAAATCATTGATACTTATCTCAAAAGCATCATTTGTTCATAAATGATTCTTTTCATAAAAATATATCGCTTTCATAAATCATAGTTCATAAGGTTTCTTCATAATTTCATAGTCATTATCAAGTATAAAGCATGGGTCTATATGATATTAATTGAAAACAATGAAATTGAATCAAATTATGCATAATAAGATTGAAAATAAGCAATTGATTCGTAATAAATTTAACCCATGGAGAGTTGCATGAAACCCTAATGGAATTGGGTAAAATTGAACTTGTATATTTGAGATTCATTTTGGACCCAATAAATGAAAGGAAACCATTGGTGAATACCACATACCTTAGGTAATCAAACCCCTAGAAATGACGGATGAGACCTTGAAGCTCTTGAACCCTAACACCTTCACCTTGAGAGTTCTTCGTAGAATTTAGGGAAGAAACCTTGAGAGATTTTTGTGAGTTTGAGTGAATTGGAGGGAATGGGTTAGGGTTAAAGAGTAAAAACAGTTATAAGAGTAGTTATAGGCCAAAAATGACACAGTTTAGGGGTTAATTGGGTATGAAAATACCAAAACACCCTTACTTAAAAACTGCCGGACAAGTCTATGGTTTGGACCATATAGGTTAATTCCAAAACCAACTACATAAACCCAAAATCCAGCAAACTTTCCATGAAACCATTCTATGGATCGTCGTCCATTCTACGATCAGTAGATGCCTTCCGTAGAACCCAAGTTCAAGCCCATAAGATCACTAAGTCTAGATCACTTCTACGGGTAGTTCCTACAACCCATAGAACATTCTACAACCTATCCCACTCTCTCGTAGACTCGGAGTCTCAAACCTCTTCTCTGAATCAACTTACGGATCAGTTGTACGACTCATAAAACACCTATGATTCATCATGTTCATTCGTAGGTCATACATCAAAGACTAAACATTTTCCAAAAGTCATCCCATGTCCTACGACTGCCTTTCTACAACTCCTAAAACTTCTTATTGTTCGTAGATAATACTCATAGATCATTGTATCAGTGCCAAAAATTGAACTTTTCCTTTTCAACCCAACTTACCAATCTCTGAGGTGTTACAATTATCTCCCCCGAACATTTGTCTTAGAATGGGACTCAAGCTATCATGAATAGAGTATGACAGAAATTAACAACCCAACATGAATGAAAATCTCATCAAAATGCACATAAATAAAAATAATCACTCCAAGATAAATCATAACATTAAAATAAGGTTTTCATGAAAATACATTCATATGGAAACATGAGAATGACTAAAGCGCATGAGTCAAAAATAATGATCCATGATGAAGTAATACCTCAGGTTAGAATAGGAGCGGAGGGAAAGAGATGAGGATACTTAGACATCATATCGGGTTCGGCCTCCCAAGTATGACCCTCAACTAATTGATTCCTCCAAAGGACTTTTACGGAAGCAACTTCTTTATTTCTCATTTTTGAACTTGATAATCCAAAATTTCAACAAGAACCTCTTCATACGAAAGACTTTCTTTAACTCTCAAACTTTCCAAAGGCACAATGGATGTTGGATCCCTAACACACTTTTTCATCAAAGAGGCATGGAATAACAGATGTACAGATGCTAAATCATTAGGTAACTCTAATTCATAAGCAACTTTGCCAATGCACCTCAAAATGTGTTATGGGCCCACATTTTAGGGAGTAAGCTTCCCTTTCTTTTCCAACCTCATCACACCCTTCATGGGTGATAGTTTCAAGTAAACTCAATCGCCAACATCAAATTCGAGCTCTCTTATTTTAATAACGGCATAAGACTTTTGTCAACTTTTATCCATTTTCAACCTTTCACGAATAAGTTGAACCTTTTCGATAGCCTCATGTACTAATTCTAGCACTATCAAAGAGACCTCACAAACTTCAAACCAACCAATAGGAGACCTTCACCTCCTACCGTAGAGAGTCTCAAATATTGCCATCTCAATACTAGAATGATAGCTATTATTATAAGAAAATTCAATCAAAGGAAAATTATCAGCCCAATTACCCTTAAAGTCAATCACACAAGTTCTCAACATATCTTTCAAAGATTGAATAGTACACTCAGTTATTCCATCTGTTAAAGGATGAAACGTCATGCTAAGCTTCACATGAGTACCAAGACCTTTCAAAAATGACATCCAAAGCTGAGATGTAAACTGAGTAGTGATAATGCTCAAATTACCCTCAAAATAACTTCAAAGAGTAAGCAGTCGTCGTCAATAAAAATACTCAACTAAGTGTCGACGTGGAATCACATAAGGAACGGTGTGTCATCAATCGAAAAGACAAAGGATAATAGATAAGTTTGAACCTAAACATGCAATGTACAATTGACATACCATGAGTTTACAGTATTTTTGATACATTTCACTTAGAGTTTGTGTGTGTCTTGGGCTAGTTTATTATTAGAAATAATGTTTCTGTGTAAATCTTGCAGGAAATAGGTTTGGATGTGGTTGTTTGAGATGAGGGCTGAAAAGTGCAGAAGTGGCCAGTGACGGAGCCAACCATGAACTGTAGGTCCTTTGACGGGCTGTAAGTGAAGTGGCATAGATGAGGGTTCAAGGAAGTTTGACCAAGTGTAGAACCACGGAGACCAACAACGCCCCGTAGATTGAATTACAGATCGTCCTGCACATCCGTCGTTCATGATCAGAAAGTTGAAGTTCAAGTACTTAAACCACGGAGGCAAGTGACAGACCATAGTCCAGTCCACGGACCGTAGTTCTAACTATCGTCTGATGGCCCTAAAATATTGCATAAATGTTGATCCACGGAGGTAGAACATGGATCGTAGGTTGACGCAGGGTCCATAGGTCGTGTTGTCGATTGAAACTGCGTCAGAATAATTATTTCCTAATTATATTTCCTAGTTGGTTTGGGATTTGTTTTATATAAATATTAGTTGTAATTCTTAGTTTTGGGAGTTAGACAATATTGTAAGGTTTTAGTTTTTAGTCTTTCGGAATTATTTTACAAACTCTTAGCAATTTAATTTTCAGAAGTTGGTTTATACAATTTTCACTTTGAATTTCAATTAAGATTTTGGGTTTGATCTATTCTTTTGTAAGTTCATGAATTCTTTTAACCTAAAAATTATGAATTCTCAAGCATGAGTAGCTAAATCCACAACTAGGGTTGTGGGAACCATGAGAAATTAACAAAGTTTGAATAATAATTAAGTAATTTTTTAATAGTGTTATTGCATGTATTGTTAATCCTTTCGTTTAGAAGTCTTTTTAATGGTTGCAAATGTTAGAACTCCCATTGTTCGTACTAGCTTTACCAAGGGGGTAACGAATGAGAAAATGATTAAACAACAGAGATTTAGTTAAGGATGTTATCTAATAGTCTAATTTCAATTGAAGTGAATGTGAAAACTAAACTAAATTAATACGATGACTAATCTGGGGTAAAGGTAAGGGTTAGTAAAGCACACATCCGTAGACTTACCAAGTTGCGAGTGAAAGTTCCTATTTGGATTACCAATCACTTAGGGATACCTAACTTACCAACCTTTCATGTCAAATGCTAGGATAGAATTACTGTTATTAGGATTACTGCGTTAAGAACTTGTGGGGAACACATATACCCTAGTTTCCATCCTATATTGATAACTCAAATTCTGAATCTTGTTTACTTGTTACTGAAGCTTTCGAATCTATAATCTATTACTTCTTTACAACATCCCCTGTTTACTTTTCTCAGAAATAGTTTGACTCAACGGAGATAATAGTGAGATAAGTTTAAGTTGTGACCATACTCCTCGTGGGATCGACCCCAACATACAAGTTGGGTTCTTTATTTGACAACGACCACTTATACTTCTTTAGGGAAGTGTAATTTGGGAGTATCAAATTTTGGCGCCGCTGCCAGGAAATACGACTTTTAGATTAAACTAACTACATTGTTTAACTTTAGTCAAGTATTTCCCAATTTTAATTTTTTTGTTTTAGTTTTGTTTTCTATAGGTTTCAACTCTAGTGTATGCGAAGTACACGGAGTCGAGGCGAACCCTTGACCCCTTACGATCCTGAACTAAGAAGATTTTTGAAGAGAATGGCTAATCTTGGGGTTCACAATAATCTAAATTGAGAGGGTCAAGGAGATGGAGCTGGATTCAACCTCCTGTAGTCGTTAATGTGCCCGTTCAGGTTCAAGGTGGTCATCTAATAGGAAAAGCAGAAAAGGTGCAAAATCTGCCAGGATCGAGGTTTCGCGATCACTACAGGGTTGATTATGATGCGGTTGAATAAAATGGGCCTATTGTTCTCCCTTCTCTACCTTCAGGACATACATTTGTGATAACCAATAATCTTATACAAATGCTTACATCGAGAGAGTTGTTTGCTCGGTTGGCTTCGGAAGATCCAAATGCTCACATGGCTAAATTGTCTAGTGTTTGCAGGTGTAGTGTGGGATGACCAGAATTAGAGATGGATGTCATAGGTTTGAGAGTATTCCTATTGTCGTTGACTGGTGATGCTGTTGTGTGGTTTTCTGAGCTACCCTAAAATTCGATACATTCATGGACGAATTACATAAGAGTTTCATAGAAAGGTATTTTTTGGTGTCCAAGAAATTGAATCTTAAGGATAAAATGAATAACTTCACAACACTACCTAGAGAGTCAATAAGCAGTTTTTGGGATAGGTTCATTGGGTTAATGAGAAGTGTTCTGAATCACCGCATTGATGATGAGTCATTGAATGAGTACTTCTGTAGAGGACAAGATGATAATGGAAGAGTTGTGTTAGATATAACTGCTGGAGGATTATATGATGAGTCCACTTTTGAGGAGATCGCTGAAAAACATGAGAGGATTTCCCAGAACAATAAGGCGTAGAGCACTAGAAATGCTAGTACTGGTAGGAGCACATTCGCTGTCCAAACTACACTAAATCAATCTAATGATGACATTCGTGGAGAGATGGCTCAAATGAGGACAAAACTTGGCTTGGTCTTAAAATATTTAAGTGGTAATGCAGAAAAAGTGAATGTTGTAAATTATATTACTTGATCTCCACTACCACCAGTTGAGAAGTATTACTATGAGGAGGATGCAAATTTGGTTAATGATCAAATGGGAGGTTTCCGAACCAATGCCCAAGGTTTCAACTCGGATAATTGGCACCAAGGTCAAGGAAACCAAGGTCGGAACTATGGAAACTACAATCGTGAGGGTAACTACAACCGTGAGGATACCTATGTCCGGGATGGGAACTACAATCATGATAGCAATTACAATTGGAACAATTATAACAACATGAATGATAAGGTTGGACCCTATGTTCCTCCTAGTAATAGTATGTCACACATTGAGGATATGATGCAAAAGATGATGAGGATATTTGATGCAACAAATGATAATGTGAGAGATATGCATAATGATTTGTCTGGAATCAGTCAAAAAGTTGATGTCCATGCAGTGTCAATCAAGCAACTTGAACATAGACTATTTAATTAGTTGTCTGCTACTGTGAATTCACGCCAACCTGGCACACTTCCTAGCAACACCATCTAGAATCCAAAAAATGATGGGCATTATATGTCAGTCACGACTCGCGGAGGAAAATAGAGTATTGATCCCGCCATGTCGTACGAGGTTGAAAGAGTGATAGAAAAAGATGAGGATGAGACTGAGGTTACTAAAATTCCAAAAGGTGGTACTAAAAAGGAAGTTCAGTTGACCCAAAATGTTGTTCCCATGCCTAGACCTCCACCTTTATTCCCATAGAGATTGGTGAAAAATACTGAAGAGGAAAATACTGAAGAGGAAAATACCGCAGGTTCATAGCTATGTTGAAGCAACTATCCATAAATATCCTGTTGACAGAAGCTTTAGAACAAATGCCTGGGTATGCTAAATTCATGAAAGACTTGGTGACCAAAAAGAGGGTTAGTTTTGATAATGATGAGAGGTTGCAGCATTATAGTGCTATTTCTACTAGGTTACTTGTGCAGAAGAAAGAGGATCCTGGAGCTTTCACTATTCCTTGCACCATTGGGATTTTTCACTTTACGAAAGCTTTGTGTGATTTAGGTGCCATCATAAATTTGATGACATTGTCCATCTATAAGAAGTTGTGTTTAGGGGCTCCAACACCGACTGCGATGCGTCTACCAATGGCCGATAGAATTGTGAAGATGCCCATTGGAGTTCTCTAAGATGTCCTTGTGAAAGTGGAGTCGTTCATCTTTCCAGTGGATTTTGTGATACTTGATTGTGAGGTTGATTTTGAGGTTCCCATCATCTTAGAGAGACCATTCCTTGCTACTGGGCGTGCCTTGATCATTATGGAGAGAGGGAAAATGAAGTTCCTACTGAATAATAAGGAGGTAACTTTAAACATATGTAGGTTTATGAAGCAAGAAAGTGATCTTAAGTCAGTATGGGTGGTGAATCATATTGGGGAATGAGATTCTGAAGTGTCTATTGAAGAGAGTTTGGGTGTTGATGCACTAGAAGCAGTAATGATAAATTTTGATAGTCATGGTATTGAAGACTATGATGAGCTAGTTGCCCCACTTGATAGGTTCAATTTCCATTCCAAACCAAAAAGATTTGAGTTATATATGAAGAATCGAGACTCCCCACCTGCAAAACCATCAGTAGATGAGCCTACAAAATTAGAACTCAAGGCTCTACCGTCCCACTTGAGGTATGTATTCTTGGGGAAAGATAGAACTTTACCAGTAATCATTAGTGCTGATTTGAGCAAAGAGCAAATAGAGGCATTGATATCTGT
>JAJOOS010014592.1:0-5000 GCA_029582725.1 Solanum chiquidenum | reverse complement strand
TGTCCTCAAATGCAAATCAAAATATCCAAGAATAAAAATAAAGTAAAACAGAGAGGGAGGTAAAGAAAGGGTCCTGTCTACGCAGTTGCTCCATCTGTTGGGGCCTCAGTGGCTAGTGCCTCACTCTGAATTTGGGCATCAGTGCCCGGGGTCACCTCAGGAGGAATACCGGTGCCAGATCCACTAGGGGATGTTGTGGATGCCTCAGTCAACGATGTCTGAATCACCAACCGCACAATTGTCTCCTCGAGATCCGGCAAACCTCCAAATATGCTCTCATCTCTTCTCTCTACCATCTCCTCATCTGTGTCTGCATCTGACTCCTCATCTGGTGCGCCATTCTTCCGTAGTTCTCCTGTGGTAGTCGGAGAAATCACTGAAGTCTCTGGGGCATCCACATCATTTGCAGCCTCTAGCAATGAATTGAAGTCAGTAGGCTAGATATAGTCTACGTCCTTCCTCAAGCTTGCAACCTCAACTTTCAAAGTCGTAACCTCGGAGGCCTCCCCCTGCCTGCTCTCGCTAACCTCGACTCTCATGGTGAGAGTGTCAATGGAAGTCTGAAGAGGAGTCAAGGTAGCTAAAATGGCAGCCTGAATAATCAAGGGAACATCCCTCTCCAGTCTGGTAGTCCTCACGTTAGTTGAATGGGCTAGACGTCCCATCTTTAGGATCATTGCCTAAGTAATCTTGGATTGCTGTGAGGATGAGGTAGGGACAGAAGTACCTGAAGGCCCGGAGGCCGGAGTAGGCAAAGGTTCCTCTGCAAGTATCGAGTCAACATCTACCTCTGGGATGTGTCCACTGGAGCTGCCCTCCTCCTGTCAGCCTCCTCTCTAATATATTTGGCCTCAATACGTCAGATGTCAGTGGAGGAAGACGGGGTAACCTCAATATCACTCACCTCATCCCGGGGCACTTCAGCACGCCGACATAACTCAATGATCAGGACTGGGAATGGCAAGGAGGTGTGCCTCTGCTTGGGCCTCATGGCCATCTCCTGCTCAATAAGGAGTCCCATGTTGATGCTCCTCCGGGATATGATAGACCCAAGAAATGCCACCTTAGGATGGTGGAGGATACACTAATTCTGGGATGGCATGATCGTGTTGCTGATAAAGCCAAACCTGAACCGGGAAGCAACACTCAAATCCTTCTTCTCAATAAAGGCTCCCACCTCGATCCACCTTGAGGTGGTATCGGAAATCAGAGGTGCCAGCCAGCCCTTCAAATTATCGAAGGACTGAGCAACATGCAATCCAACGTAAGGGTGCATAGAATGCAGAGCTCTACCCAGTACAGTATTTATGTATTCACTACTGTACCCAACTTTCTTGCCCCTGACCATGACAGACTTCACCGGTCTGAACTCACTTGCCTTCTTCTTGCTCTTTGGAACCAACTCCCCATAAGATGTATAGAACTCCCGGACCCGTGAAGAAATGTAAGGGCCTCGGGGCCTAGTAAACTGATCAAACTCGTGGTAGTGGAGAGTATCCTTCACATCTGAGTATTTTCCCTCCAGGCCCTCTATAGATAAAAGCTTCTCCTCAAGGATGGTTCACAAACCATCTCCTTTCAATCTGTTGAGAAGTCTAGGTGGAAGGAAGACAGGTGGTATAGGGGTCCCAGGAGGTGCCTGAGCTGGCACTGAGTCTATTGTAGGGGGAGTAGCAGCTGAAGGAACCCTGAATGAGTCACGACATACTCTATCATGAAGTTCTTTTCTTCTGGAGTGCAGTGGCTGATCATCATCTGGCTCAGATAAGGACTCCCGGGAACCAATGGTGAGCCTATCAGAAATGGGCCTCTTGCCATTGCCTTTGTTGCCTAGAGGATGTTCTTGTCTGCCTTTCTTCGGATGGTTTGATGCCCCCTTATTTATTGTAATGCCCCGTGATCTTTTCTGGGGTGCCATGTCTATGTTTGTGCGTACCATATCTGCAAAAGATTTTAAAGAAGTAAGAAAACATTCGAACAACAGCACAGAAGAACACTTGCTGACAAACTCGCCGATCCAGTCGGCAAGTCACCGAAGAGATTGGCTCTAAAGGTTCAGCATGTCGGTGATGGGAAAGGCCATTCGGTGAATTACCAACAGCTTTCGGCGAGCAAGGGCTAGCCTGCCGAAAGTTACAGTGCAAACAGGTATCAGGGGTGCAGACAAAGGGCGAATAAGAAGCCTTTTGGTGAGTCATCGAGTGCCTTCGGCTCGCCGAAACTTACAGAATCAAACTACAAGTATAGCAAGAAATTAAAGGTGAGATGGGAAACTTCGGCGAACCACCAAGTGGTTCGGCGAGCTCCACCCAGCTCGACAAATGACCCAACGTGCGTACTTTCAACCTAACATCTCGAATTCAAACCCACAACGCCCGAAAATAAAATCAAAACATGTCCAGTAAAATTAGAACAAGACACGTAACACCCATCACCCTGGGATACTCAGAATTCACTTGGTTTTGCCAAATTTGGCCAATTGATGACATTTGGCCATAAGAATGGCGTCACCCTTTCTCTCATTAGGCAAATTTTATCGTTTGGCACAAATATGGGCTACTCAGACTTCACCCGACCAAACTAAACAAATGCAAGCACAACCTCACAAGAGTTTATTCATTTTAATGCACAAGAACACAAGATTTCATCAATAAAATCAATACATGAAACAATTTTGAACGAACACAAGCAATCTAATCCTATCAGAGAGGCCCAACACACATCAATATGATAAGATCATTGCGAAAAAGTACAAAATTATTTAAAATAAACTGGGGGTTCGGAAAACCAATCTTTTATGTCGATTAAAGTGCTATTGAAATGCTAGGTGGCAATGAAATCCCAATTCTAAGCACCAATCAACAACCAAAATACTTTAAAAATGCAATAATATAAAAATACCAAGTAGGTGCGAGTTTGTGAAGTTTGAAAGTGAGGGAAAGTGATGGAATTTGAAACATTTAAACCTTTGGCTCAAAAAACCGTCCAGTTTGCGCCCATTCGGCGATGTTAGTAGCACTCGCCGATCCACTCGACGATACGCCAAGTGGTCACTTACCTCACCGAGTTTTACAGAACCTTCAGTCCCTTGGGGGTCCAAATGGTGGATTTTATCAGGATCGCCAACCTGGTCGGTGATTCTCCAAGTTGCTCCTAGGCTCGCCGACCTGGTCGGTGATTCTCCAAGTTGCTCCTAGGCTCGCCGAGTTTTATATGCTCCAAATTAAAATTGTGATGAGCCAAAGGGCAGATCAAATCGGGCACGCCGACCTCTTCGGCGATGCACCGAATGGACCATTTGCTCGCCAATCCTTCACTTTTCAGACACTTCCCACACTTAAACTTGCACAGTCAACACACCATTATTTACCAAAACTAAAATAAAGCAATAAAGGGTTTTGGGTTGCCTCCCAAACGGCGCCTTAGTTAACGTTGCGGCACGACGCAAGTCCACCCTTAAACCTCATGGTTGGGGTTGGCCATAGTGTCAATATGCAACCTCTCTTTATGCTGTGAGCATATACACGAAATCACTTGGTTTATCTGGGCGTCTTGTAGTTGAATGATCATGTAATGTGAGGTCTTCATCTGATTTAGCATTTGGACATTCTCCTTTATCTCATTCAACACACTATCTTGTTTCTCGATTTTGTGTAGAATGAGTAAGAGGACCTCTCCATTTTGTCCATCCCCATGCTGCTTCATCTTTTTACATTTTCGGGGAGGAAGGTACTTACTCTTCTTTTTGGACATTGCATCCAACTTCATTACTTTCTTGGACAAATCGTCCAGCTGAATCAACAATGTTGCCCATTCTTGGTCCTTTGTTGTTTCCTTGTTGGCTTCAACCATACCATCAAGACGGTGGGCTAGTAATCCATAGGGTTGTCGTATCAAACAACTTGCAAACAATTGATCAACAATGCTTCTATTTTTAGGACCAAGTCCTCTATAAAAGCATTCCAGCAACAATTTGTCTGGCATTCCATGATTTGGGCATTTCTGCAGTAATGCCTTAAACCTCGGCCACATGTCATGGATAGCCTCATCTCCTAATTGCTGGAACGTTAGGTGATTATGTCTAAGATTCAATAACCTCAAAAGGGGGTGATCAGTTTGGTCACCATATACGCTCATTTTTCCTGTTTCACACTAACACGCAAAACACAACTACAAATTAAGCAAGTAAAACTATATCTAACAAAAGCAAAATTCGACTTAACCAAAAATTCTCAAGTAACACAACTGCCCGGCAGCGGCGCCATTTTGACTTGATGTATCAGGACACTACTTCCAATTCGAGTGTCAACGACCGTTAGTCAGTATAATAACCCAACCAAGGGTTGGGGTCGAGTCCCAAGGGTTGGGGTTGAGTCCCAAGGGAGAGGTCTTGAGAATTAATAATCAAGCGTGAATAAGCTCTAGTCAATCATAGCTAAAAATATTAACGAGTAAAAAACATTATACAAGTTTGGGGTGACACAAGTGTCAAATATCAAAATGGAGGTTTATAATCAATTATCGACTAAAAACAACAAATAATGCAAAAATATGAGTATAGATAGGATTCTTGGGATGTGACTGAAATGACCCAAAAGGTTCTTAAAAATGTGCTTCGGAAGTTACCGGAAACTTGTTTAGCTATATATAAAAATATCTGTTTCGTTTTTCAAAAATACGACTTCATATTCTTGTTTAGGGGGTCAAATTGAGTGGGGAATGGGTCTAACCCAAATTTTAGAGCAACTGTATCAAAATCCGAAATTTCCAAGTGAAGCCTTTTTCGAGAGTCTACTTTGGAGGGTCATATCTCCTAGCACACAAATTATTGGGTGGCCAATAACATATCCATGGAAATCCCTTTGAGTTAGCTACCTAACGCACTTCATTTCACCTCATTCAGAGTTCGGACGAAGAAGTTATGCCCATTTTCGTAAAATCTGTCCGGCAGGAAAAGGCAATTTCCAGTGAGCGTGTTTACTGTTCACCCGCCTCATTTT
>JAJOOS010014591.1:0-38689 GCA_029582725.1 Solanum chiquidenum | reverse complement strand
ATGAAAGTATCTTCGTGTGTGAAGAAAGTTTTTAATTCCTTATGGTTTTGGTGTCTATGCGATGAATGAATGCTAAGAGGCTTGTATTAGACCTCTTCGAGGTCGAGTACGCCGGTTACGACTAGGGGGTGCTCCCGGGTCGTGACATGCCTCCCAAGCAGCACCTTAGTTAAAGTCATGGCACGACGCAAGTCCACACTCGAACCTCATTCTCGGGGTTAGCCATAGTATCACTAAGCAAACTCCCTTGCTGTCTCGGGTTCAAATGAAATGAAATATGACCTATTTGGGTCTCCAACTATTTGACCGAGATGGAATGGGAGGTAACAGTCTGGCTAAGGGTCGACACGCCTTCTTTCATTTCCTTCAAATCTTGTCTGACCTCTCAACTTTGTTGAGGATACAAGAAAGCATATCCTTAGACTGGCCACCTTTCGAATCCTTTGGCTATTGGCGCTCATGGGGAGGCACATACCTATCTTCTCCCCATCCTTCTAATTTGGATTTCGGTCCCTCCATTCTCGATCACGATCCTTCTAACCTTCATACATATTCTAACCTTGGTTACCACCCTATCTCGGGTAGTTTGAATGATAACCACCACCTTGGTTGGCTAGGAAATTCACCTCTTCGCTCTACAAAGCCTCAAAATTTGCCTCATCAGGATTAGCACACCAGACACCCACAACATTGACACTTCGAGCACCAGCTCCCATGACATTTTTGGACAAAATGTCAAGTTATGTCATGATCTGGGCCATGTTCTGGTCCCTCTCTTGGTCTTTCTCCATCTGCTCCTTAGTCAATTTAAATGTGAGAGGGGAGACATGGTCTTCACGGGTATACCACACCCTGTTTATGGTAGTCATGTCATCCAAGAGCTGAGCTGTTATCACATAAAGTTGTTACATCAAACCTCTAGGAGAAAGTTGGTCAGCAACACCCTTATTTACCAAGTCAAGACTCTGGTAAAAATACTGGAACAACACATTATCAGGAAAGCCATGAGTTGTGAATTGAAGGACCAATTTCTTGAATCACAGCCAAGTTTCATGAATTGGCTCGCCTTGTAGATGCTTAAAGCTCTGAATGTTGTTCCGAAGAGTCATCATCTTCGAAGGACGGAAAAAATCGCGCTTGAAATACGGTGACCCACTGCTCCAATGAAGTGATTGATTCACATGGCAATTCAGCTAGCCACTTACAAGCTTCTCCCATCAAAGTTAATGGGAACAACCTCAACCAGATCGACTCTTGGGATATGTTCTTGAAGAAGAGTGGTCTGCATACATCCACGAAGTTTCTAATATGCTCATGGGGATCCTCATGAACCGAGCCACTGAATAACCCCTTCAATTGCAAGAGCTGCAACGTAGTACTTGTGATGTGGAACACCACATTCCCTTCGGCCGGAGGCAAGCGAATGGCACCAATACAACCCATAAGATGGGGCTCATTAGAATTAGGCTCGTTGACATCGTTAAGGTTTCCGATGTCATCTTGATGGCCTACTTAACTACCATTGCTGCCGTTCACACTCATAATTCCTGTTTCAACACACAAACAAGCAAAAGAAAACTAAAATTAAGTAAGTTCAACTATAATTAACAAGAACAAAATCCAACTTAACTAAAAATTCTCAAGTAACACCACTCCCCGACAGTGGCGCCATTTTGATTTCACGTATCAAGACACTTCATCCAATACTAAGTTCCAACGATCGTTAGTCAGTATTATAACCCAACTAAGTGAGTTAGGGTCGAATCCCACAAGGAGTGGTACGTATTTGAGAATAAATAGAAAAGCATGAATATGATCAAGTCAATCATAGGTAAAAACATTTACGAATAAAAGCATGGTTCAAGTTTGGGGTGACACAAGTGTCACATAACAGGGGGGCTTTGATTGTAATTATCAACTACAACAGCAAATAACACGAATAAACAAGACAAGAGACGGGTTTTTGGGTTGTGATTTGATTATGGGCTAAGGTAGACAAATGGGTAATTGCAATTGATAGTAAATAAATGTAAATCAGTGAATAAGCTAGACTTTAGTGGGGATAAACTTTCTCTCAAACAATTTACCCCAAATCAAATTGGTTTCTCTCGAACATCAATAAGCAGCAATTAAGAACAGCCTTCGCTTTAGTCCATTCACTCTCTGGAGCTAAATTTGTGGAAAAGGTTTTAGGATTCACTCTCTCGAGCTTAACCCATGACAACGCAATACCCATAGACCATCAAATCAGTAATCTTGGTTTTAAAACCTCTCTCTCGATCAAGCCAAAAACACGAAGGTAGAGTTGTATTTACTACTACAACCCTTTAGATTAAGCCACAATTACTGAATGAAATAACTTTTAAACAACATTTAGACTATCAAATAGCAATACCCAGCAGCTAAATCAACCCATAATCACATCCCAAGAATTGGGGTTTTAGCTAGACATCATAAAAAGATAGAAATCGTTACCAAAATTTGTTTCCATCAACTGGGTAAGATTAATTTCATCTTTACAAAAGTCAAGAATAAAGAGTTTCAAAGACCCACTTCCAATTTCTCAAAAATAGAAATCTTCAAATCTTCAAAGCTAAGGAAACTATTAGCTCCAAACTCAATTCTCTAACTTACAAACTGATTCTAAAATGAAAACTACATAATGAAAAACTAGATACTAAACTAAGAATTTAAAAATGTATTTAAAGTTGCCAAAAAATGTGGTACGAAGGACCATTTGGTGCAATAGGTCGGGATCGCCGATCCACTCGGTGATCAGCCCTTTTGTCAATTCCATCACCTTTTTTCTTTGGCCTTCAGTCTTTGTAAGTTCAATAACTTTGGGAGATATATCACTGCATCACAGAACTGTTCGGCGACTTGCCGACTGCTCCTTTCTATCGCCGACTTGATTTTCTCCTTCAGTGCTTGGTACGCTGGAACTTTAGATGAGATTCTAGCCATTAGGCGACTCGCCCAATGGGTTAGGCGATCATCAGGCCTTCATTTCTTCGTTCTTTCACCTGACTTGTTACTTTTTGCTCATTAGTGTCCATGTTTTGTTCCTCAATCCAAATACCTGAAAATCAAGGATTTACATCAGTTACTGGCAAAAAATATGCATTTTAGGACACTAAATGTATTAAAATAAAGCCCTAAATGAGTCCAAATCGTGGACTATTCCAGTGTCTCAGCCCATATTTGATGCCAAGAAGGCGATCAATATCGATATCGCCTAAAAGATTCGGCGATACGCTGATGGAACCTTCATCTCGCAAAGTTGCCTACACATGCACATTCAGCACACATTATTTGAAAAACTAACACTTGGATTGCCTCCCAAGAAGTGCCTTATTTAACGTCGTGGCACAATGTGGAAATTCTCTCAAGCATCTTTGAGATACACCACCTCAATCAAAGGAATTCCCAGGCATTTGCCAAAGTACAGCTTCAGACGTTGCCCATTCACTTTGAATGCAGGTCCCTCTTTACCTTCGACTTCAATGGAACGATTTGTCAACCCCCATTTTACTCTAAATGGACCTGAACGTTTGGATTTAAGCTTTCTTGAAAAGAGTCTGAGTTGAGAATTATATAGTAAGACCTAATCTCCCAATTAGAACTCCCTCTTAAGGATTCTAGAATCATGCCACTTCTTCATCTTTTACTTGTAAAGAGCTCAACTTTCATAAGCCCTGTACCTGAATTCATCCAATTCATTTAGCTGATCCAGTCTCTCTTTTGAGGTCTTTGCCCAATCCATATTTAGAGCTTTCAATGCCCATAATGCTTTCTGTTCCAATTCAACCGATAAATGGCAAAATTTTCCGAAGACTAGCTGATATGGAGATATACCGATTGGTGTTTTGTATGTGGTGTGATACGCCCACAGAGCATCATCAAGCTTTCGAAACCAATCAGTCCTATTTGCATTTACTGTCTTGGCCAAGATACTCTTGGTCTCCCAATTCGACACTTCAACTTGGCCAATCATTTGGGGATGATACAGAGTTGGTACTTTGTGTTTCACTCTATATTTTATCAATGAGGATGCCATAAAATTGTTGCAAAAATGGGACCCCCATCATTAATAATAGCCCGAGGGGTACCAAATCTGGCAAAGATGTATCATTTTAGGAATTGAACAACACTTCTCCCTTCATTGTTCGGTAGTGCGACAACATCTACCCATTTAGAAACATAATCTACTAAAATGTACTTATGACCACACGAGCTCACAAATGGGTCCATGAAATCTATTCCCCAAACATCAAATAGCTTAACCTCTAAAATTAGTGTGAGAGGCAACTCATGTCTTTTAGACACTCCACCTTGTTTCTGACATTGAGTGCACTTCTTAACAAACTCATGAGCATCTTTGTAAAGGGACGGCCAGTAGTAACCACTTTGGAGAACTTTAACAACTGTACGTACCCCACTATGATGACCCCCAACCGGTGAAGTGTGACAATCATGGAGAATTTCATTGGCTTCTTCCTTCGGAACATATCTCCTAATGATATGGTGAATAAGTATGGTTCATCCCAAAAGTACTTCTTGACATCGAACAAGAACCTATTTTGTTGATAGAAGCTCAGTTCTTCCGGCATTAATCCACACACCACGTAATTAGCAAAATCAGCATACCAAGGAGATTGTTGGAGAGTTACCGTGAATACCTGTTCGTCGGGAAAAGCATCATTTATGTCTACCACTAGCTCGTCATTTTCCTTGCCTTCCAATCTTGATAAGTGGTCAGCCACCTGATTTTCACAACCTCTTCTATCTTTGACTTCGAAGTCAAAGTCTTGCAATAATAGCACCCACCTTATCAATCTTGGCTTGACATCCTTCTTTGCCATCAAATAGCGTAGTGCAGCGTGATCAGTGTGAACAACCACTTTAGTGCCTAGCAAGTATGCCCAAAATTTCTCAAACGCATATAGTACGGCAAGTAATTCTTGTTCTGTAACTGTGTAGTTATGTTGAACACCGTTGAGAGTTTTGCTTGTGTAGTAAATAGGGTGAAGTAGTTTGTTGCGCTTTGCCCCAAAACGACACCTAATTCAGTGCCACTTGCATTACACATCACTTCAAAGGGTTCTGGAGAATCAAGACAGAGTGGAGATTAATTTTTCTTTCAAACATTTGAAGGCCACCATGCATGCATCATCAAAGTTGAATTTCACCTCCTTCTCCAAGAGTTTGCATAGAGGATGTGCATTTTTTTAGAAGTCTTTAATGAACCTCTGGAATGCCACAAGAAACTAGGAATACCCTTCACCGAAATTGGAGGTGGTAACTTCTCAATCACTTCAATCTTTGCTTTATCAACCTCCAGCCCTTTTTGCGACCCTTTGTTACCAAAACTATACCTTCCCTAACCATGAAGTGGCATTTTTCCCAATTTGGGAACAAATTTGTCTCCACACATCTTTGGAGAAATTGTCCCAAGTGTGCTAAACATGCTTCAAAAGTGTCACCCACAATCGAGAAGTCATCCGTGAAGACTTCGATTGAATCCTCCACCATATCAGCGAAAATAGATAGCATGCAACATTGAAATGTTGCTGGAGCATTACATAACCCGAACGACATCTGTTTGAAGGCAAAAGTTCCATATTGGCAGGTGAAGGTAGTTTTCTCTTGTTCTTTCGGAGCAATGTAGATTTGTTTATAATCGGAGTACCCATCCAAAAAGCAATACCATCCTGTCTCTGAAAGTCGATCAAGAATTTGATCCATGAAAGGCATGGGAAAGTGATCTTTTTCGATCCACGAGTTTATGTTTTGGTAATCCATGCATACTCGCCATCTTATCACCGTTCTCATAGACACAAGCTCCCCTTTTTCATTTGGGACTACTGTGATGCCTCCCTTTTTCGGTACACATTGTACCAGACTTACCCATTTGCTATCCGCAATAGGGTAGATCACACCTGCATCCAACCACTTTATTATCTTCTTTTTTACCACCTCTTACATCGGTGGGTTCAATCTCCGCTGATGTTCAACACTCGGTTTACAATCACTACCAAGCTGAATTTTATGAGTGGAAATGCCAGGAGGAATTCCCACTATGTCAGCGATAGTCCAACCTATAGGTTTGATATGCCTTCTCAACACCTAAAGGAGAAATTTTACTTGCCATTCAAGCAAATCAGCTACAATGATCACAGGTAGGGTGTTATTTGCTCCCAAGAAAGCATATCGGAGATGGGAGGGAAGTACTTTCAACTCCTGATTCGGTGGTTCTTCTGTTGATGTCTTTGCGGGAGGACTCTCTCGATTTTTTAGATCAATTTCCAGCTTCAATAGGGTCTTTGAATATTCCCCCATGCCTGAAAGAGTAGCTACTACCTCTTCGTAGCCTTGAACTTCAAACTCATCATAGTTAGCAACTATGGCCTCAAGTGGTTCAGTCATACACATCAAATGGCTTACACTAGCCACCGCCTCATCAATAACATCAATAGTAGAGACCACGTGAATATCACTTGGGTGTTTCATTGACTTACAAATATTAAAGGTTACTTCATCTTCGTTCACCCGGAACTTCAGTTCTCCGCTTAAAACATCTACCAACGCTCTCCCGGTTGCGAAGAATGGTCTTCCCAAAATGATGGAAATTTCAGCATCTATTTCACAATAAAAAATGACAAAATCAGCCGGGAAAATGAATTGGTCAACCTTTACCAAGATGTCATATAGTATCCCCACAGGATGTTTAATTGATCGGTCCGCCATCAAGAGTCTCATTGTTGTCGATTTCGGTTCACCCAACCCAAGTTGTTTATAAATTACATATGGCATTAGGTTAAAGCTTGCTCCCAAATCACATGAGGCTTTGGAAAATTGGAGTATGCCGATGGTCCAAGGGATGGTGAACGATCCAGGATCTTCTTTCTTTTTTATCAGCTCCTTAGTCATAATTGCACTGCAACTATGAGAGACTCCGATTGTTTCAAAATCCAAGCTTCTTTTTTTTGTGACTAACTCTTTCATAAACTTGGCATAACCTAGCATCTCCAACAATGCTTCCACTAGAGGGAGATTAATCGATAATGTCTTGAACACCGATAAGAACTTCTTGAACTTCTCATCCTCGTTCTTCTTCTTGAGGCGTTGGGGAAATGGAGGAGATATTTTGGGTAGAGGCTGCGCAGCTTTTGTGATTGGATTGTGTGTTTCCACATCTTTTTGTGACCCTTTGGCAATGTTTTGATGGATGGGTATTTCTTCTTCCTCCATACCTTTGTCTTCTTCATGCACTTAAGCTTCGGCATTGCCCGTCACATTGGCTCCCGCTACCTTTCCACTACGAGTAACCACAACCAGACCTCTATCGCCATTTTCCCTCATCATATTTGGTTTCAATTGTGCTGAAAGTAAACTCAACTGACCTTCAAGAAGCTTGATTGCATTCGCATGAGAGTTCACTCTATTGTTCAATGACGAAAAATCAGCTTTCATCCCTTGTAAAAAATTATCTGAACCATCAACTTTGTCAAGGAGACGTGATAGCAAGTCATTCACCCGGGGACTACTTGCACTCCCTTTTAACTTTGGACTGTCAATCGATTGAGTGTGGTATTGTTCATGGTCATCCTCTCTATTCCAAAAATCACTTTGCTCAACCCATTCTTGATAGTTTCTTCATTGTTCTTCCTCTTTGTGATAGTTCCAACCTTGATTCCAACCTCACTGTAAATAGCGTGGGTGGAAACCCTCATCGTATCTCTTGGAATTCCAACCTTGATTCTCCCCCAGTCTTGAATAACCTGAGGAAGAATCCTCCTCAACTTTAAATACTCCACTTGCTCCCTTGGATTCTCTCACATTCTCCAACACATGCTCTTGTAGTAGCTCCATTTGGGCCAACATCTTCATGGTCATCCTCTCTACTCCAAAAATCACTTTGCTCAACCTATTCTTGATAGTTTCTTCATTGCTCTTCCTCTTTGTGATAGTTCCAACCTTGATTCCAACTTCGCTGTAAATAGCGTGGGTGGAAACCCTCCTCGTATCTCTTGGAATTTTAACCTTGATTATCCCCCGGTCTTGAATAACCTGAGGAAGAATCCTCCTCAACTTTAAATACTCCACTTGCTCCCTTGGACTCTCTCACATTCTCCAACACATGCTCTTGTAGTAGCTCCATTTGGGCCAACATCTTCTTGATGTTCTCATCCCTTTCTCTTTCCTTATCAAGTTGTTCTTGAGTCATTCAAAAACACAAAGGAGAAAATTGATCTTCTTGAGTATACCAAGCTTGATTTATTTTTGTCATATCATCAAGAAGAAATGAAGCCATCTCAAATAATTGTAACATTATTCCCCCTCGAACCAATTGATTAGCCACTCCTTTATTAACCAAATCAAGACTCTGGTAAAAATATTGGAGTAGTATATTGTTTGGTAACCATTGAGTTGGGCATTGAAGTAGGAGTTTCTTGAACCTCAACCACGTTTCATGGATGGGTTCACCCTCCAATCTCTTAAAACCTTTAATGTTATCCCTGAGTTTCATCATCCTTGATGGAGGATAGAATCTTGCATTAAATGTTGTGATAAACTCATCCCACTACGTGATTGAGTTCTTTGGTAACTCGGCCAACCACATGCTAGCTTCCCCCATCAGAGATAGTGGAAATAATCTGACCGGATTGATTCTCGTGGCACCTTCTTTAATGAAAATGGGCTGCACACATATATAAAATTCCTCACGTGATCATGTGGATCTTCATGAGCCAGCCCACATAAAGTCCCTTCATTTGGAGGAGATGAATAATTGGGCTTGTGACCTCAAAGATTACATTCTCATCAGCTGATGGTAGGCAAATTGCACCCATTTCTCCCGATTGGGTTGGGTTGTACGCACTATAAACATCATCGATACTATCTCGGTGACCTGCTAGTCTATATTCACCTCTTTCTCACTCATTCTTACTTCTATTCAGCCCAATCAACACTAACACAATGTAATCTAAATCGGTTCAACTACAGCCGACAAACTCACACGTGTAACTTCGATAAAGGAACTCTAAACAACACTACTCCCCGGCAGCGGCGCCATTTTGATTAACGTTTCAAAGACACTTCATCCAGTTCTAACTGTCAACGATCGTAAATCAGTATAAACTCAACTGAATGGGTTGGGGTCGATCCCACAGAGAGTAGATTTCTTTCAATTTCAAATATGAAATTATGACGGTGACCCTTGCAGCTGAACAAACACAATACTTAAGAATCTATAAGTCAAACTCCAGGACGCCATATCAACCTAAATGAACAGTTATCAAATCACCAACCCACTTCAACAACTAACACGAAATAAATAAGTTGAGAGATAACACTTAGGAGATTGACTAACGAGCTGCAGAATTCAACTCAATGGGTGTATATCATTACTTATAGGGTTAATCCATCATGGGTAGCATGGACTGTAGGTAAGGCACTTTTCTCTCGAATAATTACCTTATTTCCGCTGTGTTCTCTCAAACCTCAACACTATCCATAAGAAAGCCAGCCCACATTCTCATCAAATATACGCTTTCAAGCTAGATACAAAGACTAAATATGAAGTGTCACTCTCTCAAGCTGAAACCGTCATGACCCACTAACTAAGGATGCCAAATTAATACCTTAGCTCTATACTTCTTTCTCGAGCAAGCACAAAACTCTAAAGTATATTACACTAAGTATGCAATATTGAAATTAAACCACAGTAATAACTCAGACCCACTTCAAATTAACACCAAAATTCACTAATTGATAACACCCATCAAGTCAAAAACAACAATTGGTCACATTTTCAAACCCCAAGGTTAGGGTTTAAGTCAATCATGGTAAAAAGATGAAATTCAATACCTACCACATTTTCCATAGCTGGGTAGATGAAATTCGAAATTCAAAAGGGAATAATATCTTATCTATTACAAAAACCAATTGAAAAACCTTGCTAAATTTACTTGAAAATCAACAATAGCAGTATTTTTGCTCCCTATCTTTTGTTCCTCCCAATTTTTTGAATACCTTCTCTCTCTTCCAAAAATCAATTTATAAAAATCTGAGGTGTGTCTTTTTGGGCCATTCGGGGAGTAAAGTCAGGCTTCGCCGACCCGTTCAACGATTAGCCTATCGTCGTTGCATCTTGCCTTCTTTTTGCACATTTTCCTCATCCAGCCACTATAAATTTAGGCGATCCAGATCGGGATCTCCGTTCCATTCCACAATGCGCCCTTTGGTGTCTTAGCTTGCCAATCTGCATTCACCTGGGTCTCCATCAGTACTATTTGGCAACATGGTCATCCTCCGCCGATGCAGTCGGTGATTCGCCAACAGGAAATGTAGTTCACCAAAATTCCTCTTATTTTAGGCTCAGTGGTCTATAAATTAAGGTGATCCAGGAACTCTTTGGCGATCCACCGAGTTCACTCGGCTATCATCAGGTTTGTTATTCCTCTCTCTTTTTTTCCAGCTTAAGTTGTCCTTCTTGCCTACTAACGTCCTAGCTTTGTTCCTCAACATGTACCTGAAAGTCAAGGATTTCACATCAGTTATTCGCACAAATTAAGCATTTGAGGACACTAAATCCATGTAAACAAAGCCCTAAATGAGTCCAAATCTTGGACTCATCAGTTAGTCATCGAAGAAGTAGCGTGCAGTGGCTCGCTCGTCTACTGAGGTGGATTAAAAATCAGTCACCAATGTACTTGTTGAGATCACGTGGGTGTGAAACTTACTTTATGAGACACATGTCATCATCTCAAAGACGCCAACAATCTACTGTGCCAATGTTGGAGTTACTTACTTATCTCACAATCTTGTGTTCCGTACCCGTATGAAACATATTGTTGTAGATTTTGCATATGTCTGTGACCAGGTTCAAACTCATCGAGTTAATGTTACTCATGCTCATGCTTGTGATCAACTTGTCGATACCTTCCCTAAGCCACTACCTAAGTCAACCTTTACTAGGTGTCATTTCAAGTTAGGCATTGTTACACCTTGCCTTACTTGAGGAGGTGTATTAAACATCCATAGTTATCTCTTCTTACTAAATTTTATATGTTGAATAAGTCTCCTGATGGTTGGAGTATATTTAGGATAGTTAGTGGTAGATAATGTGCAAATAGTGGCATGCACTTTAGATTCAGTTAGTTGTTTAGTTTGTATTTAAAAGCTTCCTGCCAAATTTAATAGAATCATCCTTTTGCATTCTGAATCTTTATGCACCTAACTCATCAGATTTTCTCCATCTTGACAATGTTCTTTACACTCTTAAAATGGCAAGCAACAATCTCTCTTTCAATGCCCCATAAATTTTCACACATGAAAACTATTAAATTTTGTTTATGAGCATAAAATCATTTTTGAAACCTATGTAATATGTGATGTTGTGATGGAAGAAAAATCCTAAGAACAATATTTTGTAAATCCTACAAAAGTTCTTATTAAAGGATATTCAAAAGAGCTTTTAGACATGAAAATGTTATTAAAGACATTTTTAAGCACAAGACCAAAATAAGAAAGATAAAAAAGAAGCAATTTGTAAAGTTCAAAAACAATGAATAGAATTTAGCATCAACTGTCAAAGCATTGACAAGGAGCATTTTTTCAATTGCAGTAACTAAAGAAAAGTAGGAGTGTTGAATTTTATTTTAGTTACTGTAGTAATTTTTAATATTATCAACTTCCTAGGTTTAGGATATATTTGAAATTTAATTTTTCACTAGGTTGTTTTAGTCGTTGAGAAATTCTATGTTTTTTGAATTTTGAATTGCAGATTTCTAAATATTATGTCGTCAAATTTGCAATTCCAATAGTTCCTGATTGTCATAAAGGTTTTCGGGGGAGGGGGGCCTAAAAATTGCAGTGGAACTTCTGGGATGAAATATAATGACATTAGCTGAAGTATTGGTAAACATCACTTGCTGCAACTCATCTCTCATAAAATTCATTATATTAAAAATGCTATCAAGTGCAACTGAAAATCCAAAGTGGAGGAGATGGTTTGATATTGACGCAAATGCTTCTCAAGATTAAGAGTAAGTTTTTTTAAAATGATATATGTCATTCTGTCAAAAGATGAGACGCTATACAAATTGTTGCTCTTTTCTTTTTTTCATCATCAAGAGTCTTGAATAATATATGTCATATTTTTAGTGGTAGTGGTTGGTAGTATGATATTAATGTATCGTATCATTTCGTGATTATCTAAAATTATTTATTTTTGATAGTTTACTACGCGTTTGATTTTGTTATGCATGACTAATCTTGATTACCAACCAACTTGATAGTAGAATGAGACGTATATATCTAAATCCTATATTTGGTGATAAATTTTTCTATTTGAAACATTTAGGGTGCAGGCTCGATCGGATCTTTAAACAAAAAACTATTTTATTTTTTTACTTATTTTTTTTACAGGTTTTATTTATTTGAAACCTTTACTTTAGTTTTTTTTTAAAAGATTGTGAATTTACTCCAGCCTCGAAGTTTGTTGTTCTCTTCTTTTCTAAAAAATCATTTTACAAGCAGATGATCAATGGGAACTCAAACCCACTAATTGATAGAACGAGGAATCCAACCAAAAGATGTAGATCTCGAGTTGGTATGAAATATAGTTAATTAACTTTTATTAGATAGTTATTGTTTGTAAATTTGAGTAAGTTTTATCGAAAATATGACCAAGCCAATTAAGTCAGATTTTCAAATAGAAGAATCATGTTAAACCAATTAAGTATGTTTTTTGTTGATTTCAATTTTCTCAATTTCATCGAGTTTTTATTTTAAATAAGGTTGATTGATTTGTTAAAAAATGGTGTGATTTCTTGCAAGATATTCTATATCGGGGTGATCTAATTTTGATAAATCGGAGAATAACAAAAGGAGTCGCCAAAAAAAAACTCACCACTCAAAAGTTAAGAATCTAAGCAAGTCAAAGAAACTTTATTTATTTTATTTCATCGCTTAATAGAATAACAAAATGGAGCCATCAAACTTTTGTAGCGAATCCACGTCAAATCTCTTGTGATAAATGAGTTACCCCTTTCTTGGCCATGATAATAGAAACAAACAAATATACACCCCTACTTGTGCCACTTGAACATTTGTTCTTTACCTATTTTCTTTACTTAGACCCAAAAGAATAAAATATAATATCTGTTATAAAATTTGAAAATATGTGTAAAATTATAAATATTAAATAGTAGTTGTATAGTTGGTTTGATTTGATTTTTCAATTATCTCTCTTACTTAAAATAAAAATCAATCAACATTTTATTGGTCTTTAATATTAAAAAAACAAACCCGAAAATTGTCGAGTTGTTACGATATGCTTTGATTTTTGGCTTGGTTAAATTTATATGTTTCTGTGAACACCACTACCTAGGATTACCTAGATGATTCAAATGTAACCCTCACTCTTGAGGAATTTAGGATTGTCCAATGTGGACATACATTCTTATGTGATACTGATATTTTGATGATGTGTACACCATATAGCATGACACCTCAGTGCTCCAACCCATTATACCGCTTCCCTTTCTTTCTTCTTCCACCACAAGTATTTACTATCCCTCCCTCACTATTGATTGTACCATTAACATTACTAAAATTACATTCAGGTATTCTTTATTAAATTTTAGCCGATTGCCTCTTTTTGGAACACCATTTTAGTACTCCTACTATTAATATTGATAACATCTCTTTATTGTTGTTATATTTCTCTCTCTCCTACTTCTAATAACAAAAACCCAATCCTTCAATGACCTATATCCTTTGACGATAGGAAAGTGGCCTATTATGGCTACCCCAACCCACGATAGTCTTAAGCGAACAGCGATTTAGTGCCATAAACTTCGTTAAAGACCTTCAACAATGACTGACATTAGGCATCTTATTTCTTATTTCTTAGTGATTTACAGCGACAACCAAGTTCTGTCTCCATTCTCTATCATAGTTGCTTCATTTCAAAATCGATTGTGATTTACTACACAACTCATTATGTCATAGTAGAAGATTAGTGTATCATTTATTGAGGGACTATGAAATAATGTCTTGATAAGACGAAGAATGTGTGCTAGCGAAACATGGTAAAATTGTGTGGCACAACAAATAGATTGCTTAGTCGAACGGGATGGGATTGTCTGTCGTATTGATCATATTTTGACTTAAATAAAGAATATGGTTAGAGTCAAATGATATTTTTCAAGTTGAAATTCTTTTTTAATGCTCATGTTAAGACTTTTTCAAGAATATTTTTAACAATATTAAAGTTCAAATATTTCAAATGCTCTTACATTTTCTTATGGTTTTAAGAATTTGTACATAATGTGTTCATGTTTTGCTTCCAGCTTTACTGAGGGGATTATTGAGATTCATAGCTTTACTGAGGGGATTATTGAGATTCATTGAGTATATCTATGGATGACTTCCTTTTCATTTACTTGGGACCTACATTGGGTTATATTAATGTTAATACATGTTTTTTAAATGACCAAGTTACAAGCTAGGGCCTTCTCTTTCTCCAATAGCTATTGGTCAGGTCTGGTATGTTTCATTGAATATTTTATTTTCTTCATATACAATTGTGTATTTATTTTTTTGTTGTTTTGAGGATTAGCTAGGAAGTCCTTGTCATGTTGAATTTGTGAGCATTTTGTTAGAGGATCAATAGATAGTGTCAGTTGGGTCATAATTTTCATGTTTGTGTTAAATTTCATAGAAAATAATATTCACTTTATTTTGAGACAAAATGAAACGATTTGTTTATTTTAAAAGAATGATCAGTTTTAGAATTATTAAATACTTTTATCAAATCATATTTTAAGTAGATTTTTTTAAAAAAACATGTGCATTGTGCTGCATAGTATTTTATATTTATGTATGGAGATAAAAGTCAAGATGGTCCATATTGATGCAATCTAGATTTCACCAAGACCATTCACGCAAAGTCAAGCTCGAGACCGTCACTAGATGCAAAGTTTATTCATGAAGTTGGAGGTCCTTGAGCTCGTGTTGATGGAAAACAAAGGCTTCCATGCCTTGAGGATTGCATGGGGAGATACTGCTACTTTTGGCGAGCAAGAACCACTCGGCGCGTCGCCCAATGGCTTGGGCGATGACCCCAGCTTGCCTAAAGTTCCAGAACATGGCTAAAGCTAAAGCCCAAGTAGGAACCACCACCGACCAATCGGCGCACCGCCTAGTCTTTAAGGCGAGCCCGACTTGGCTCACCCTTTGGCATTTTCGGGTAACTTTTGGGCCATTTCACCTAAAACTATAAATAGCTAGTTTGGGTTCATTTTAGAGGTTGATTATTTTGAATGTTGAAAACTGAAAACTCATGTTTGAGTTTTAAGAGCTTGGTAAAACTTTTGTTGATAATTGTTTAGAAACGTCGATTTCTTGGGAGTTTAATGCCCTTGAGGTCATCGTAAGAGTTAGGTGCTTATTGTAGGATTAACAAATTTAGGTCTTAGGGTTTAATATACCCTTTTGTTGCTCTTTGTTTCTTCTTTTTGTGTCTACCAATTTAACCTTTACTTCTTGTATTTTGATTTCCGCATTTTATTGTGATTCCCTTTTGAGAATTACATCATTTTGTATCAGAGAAAGGCTTGGTTTCGTTCTTACGATTCTAGTCTTGGTTGTTACAAAATAAATGTTCAAAACATTTTTGAAGAATTTCCAAAATGGGTTTTGATGATTTGTGTCTTGTTTAAAGTTTCCAAGGATGGAATAGTGTTCCCCAACCTTACTTGAGTTTAGGCGTGAGATTTGAAAGGTTTTGGTTCACTATTGAAGAAACCACCATTGGAGGTTGAAGGAGCTTAAAGAAGGCACAAATAGGTTTAAAAATATGAAGGTTTTGGTTGCGAATTTGGAGCTCAAAAGTATTGGATGTTGTTCCCCATATCAAAGAGAGCTTGTATCTCAATTTTTATGAAATTCTGAGCCAAAAATCTAGAGGGTTTATTTTTGGGTCTTCATCTTGTTCTTCAGTTCTTGAAGAACATTCAAACCTTCAAAGGGGAGAATATTCAAAAAGAAGGGGTTTGATTCCAAAAGAGAAGAAATTAAAGTGTAAAAGTGTTTGTACAAAAGGAATTTTACCAAAAAGGGGTAAAGACTAAAGGACAAAGTACAAGGGGGACCACATAAGTTCAAATTCAGAGGCCTTCAGGTGCAGCTGTTGGACCATTAGGGGAGCCCCGACTTAGCTTGCCTAGTCCATTCGGCACCTCACCCTTTGGCTAGGTTGGTCGCCGAATTGCCTTGCAAATTGTGGGAGCTATTGTAAATTTCGGAAAGCTCAGCCTTGCTTGCCAAGTACACTCGGCGCACCGCCGAACTTCCACCCAGATCGCCGAGTTTCCTTGGCAGATTGTAAATTTTTGCTATCCCATCTTCAAGTTGGCCAGTGGAACTTCACTTTTGGCAAATAAAATAGGTCATTTGGCGATTGGAAGCTCCATCTACACTCCTAATTTCAGGTTATAATTCTTAGTTTCTTTTCTTTTGATTCTCAATCTTTCTCAAGATTCCCAAACTGATTTTCAACTTGTACTTGCTCTACTTGTTGATCATTGGTTCTTGAATTCACTTCTTTGTTAGTGCCTTTTCTTTTCATGCTTTATTTGTTTTACTTCGTAGTTAACTTCTTGATTCAAATCTATTTTACTTTAATCGAGTCGTCTGTTTTTTCTTTACAACAATAATCCATTCCGACCAAGAGTAGAATTGACGCTTTGTGATATACCGAGTATAAGCAATCTTCAACATTAGCCGCGTGAATTTGATAGGCGATCAGAGGTGTGTAAACAGGAGTGATTGTGGGTTCATTTTACTAACGCTAACGTTGCTTGTTGTTTTGTGAGTTGTCTTTGTCACGACCCAAGGGTACCCCTAGACATAACAAGGCACATAGAACCCCGAAAGGCCCCATGTAAGCCACTTAGCATATCATAACATAAGCAGAGAACAATAAAGAGTAAAACGCATTCCAAGTCCACAATTTTCATAAAGGAAAGCAGAAGTCTAGACTTGTCTCAATTAGCCATGTATTACAATAGTCGAATAAAATAGGGTCACAGCCCATACAACATAATTTGAAAGTCAAATACAAGAATGAAACAACTAAATGAAGATATCTTTCCTCGAACCATGAGGACTCACCAACAAGCAAGGAGAAATGAGTAAATCCAAGCTCTAGCCATAATGGGGACCACCTTAAGAACCGGACCCTTCACATGGGAAAAATGTAAGAAAATATGGGTTAGTACAAAAATGCACCAAGTATGATAGCCATGTATAAAATCATGAAAACATGCTAAAAGTAACATTTTTGGTTAAATGCATGCAATTTACTAAGTTAAAGCATCATTTTGAAGATAATGGAAAACCATAAGTCATAAGCATAATCAACTCATCTATCATCATATCATACTTACCCTTAAAGCATACTTGTGCAATGCATGAATAAGATCCCATAACCCCACCCATACTAAGTATAGCTTCTTGAGTAAATATAGTTCATTATTCATCTTCTTGCTCATACTATCATCATGGGGAAATAAGCCTTAACCGATATAGACCATGTGAGCTTACCATGGAATCCAGTGTCTACCCCACACCGAAAAGGGATTGTCCTACTTGCAAGGTAGAACCATACTCTTAACTTAGGTGGATCCACTAGCTAACTACTTATGTGGGCACATATTTTATGGGATAAGGAAATTTCTTCTAGAAACTCAGACTCAACTAAGATAGAAGGTTTCCATCTCATGAGACACATACTTTGGGAACCCAACCTCAACTAAGGTAAAAGCTTTCATTGGGAAGCCGGATTCAACTATCGTAGAAGCTTCTATCTTATATTCATATCCACTCGGTGCTAAGCATTAATTCCCATAGATTACATATTAAGTCTTGACCTAAGTTCATAATCATGGAAGAATGTCTTGACATTCAATCCAACATAATTCATACTATAGCTCATAGATTCAATAGGTAAGAATAGCCTTTCAAACTTAGAATCATCATATTGTGACAAAACCTTTCACATCATATCATATTCATACATAGGTGTGTACATGAGGATAACCTCCAACAACACAACAACTAGATCATAATCATAATCATAATCACTTTACTCTCAAAGTGTTCATAAAGCATCTACAAAAACCTTATAACAATGCATAATCCTCATACTTTTCCCTTCAAGGACCATAGATCATATTCAATCAACACATCTAGAATTACTACATTAGACGTGGACAATAACATAATTTAATTAGTTCAATTACTATAAGCATAATCTCATAATACTCTTCTTTCTACAAGTCTCCCACATCACAAGGTCATAAATTGGGAATATGGGGATTTCATGGATTCTTGGGATATTTCATCATAAAACCATAATAAATCATCAATTAAATCATAATATAAAGTAATTAAATCAATAGAATCGTTTTTGATAGGAATCCATGACTTGGAGTCAAACCCTAACGTTTTTTGGGGAATTTCTATCTTTGAAATTGAATTTTGAAGGGACTCCATGGATGAAGGACTACCATAACTTAGCCTTGAATTCCAATGAAATTGAGTAGAAAACCTTTCTCCTTCAACCCTAGATTTTCCTTCCTTCTTCTTCTTCCTTGGAGTTCTAGAGAGAATTTTGGAGAGGGCTTGGGTCTTTCTTTTGGGATTTGGAATTATGAGGAAGATGACATAGTTTAGGAACTTAAAAACCTTATATAGTTAGTCTAATAATGTGTAAAATGACGTCACTTAATATTAATGGAAAACCCCATAATGACCCTAAGTGTAACTGCAAAATGGCAGTTTCAGGCCTTACCCACGACCATGGTCCATGGATGAACCCACATTGCACACTGGTGACCGTGGGTCAAGGTTTTGAGGCTTGTTTTCAGGGTCATGACCCATGACCCCTCACCCATGGGGCATGGGCTGACCCACGACGCGTGAGTCCCCCTTTGTGGATCACTACCAGTCAACTTTCTAAGGATTCTCCTAAAGGACCCTTGGTTGGTCCTTGGGGGTCGTACCTCGACGTTCTAACACGAAACCTTATATTTTTAGGTACGGGGAGGTACGCTTATGACTCTAACCCTCACGTTAAGCTCTAGTTTTGCCTACTAGTTTTTTAGAGTATTATAATATCTCCCCTTTGAGAACATTCATCCTCGAATAATGATCTAGACACTTTATGGAATTAAAGACTCAAAAAAAGCAGCCCAACATGCATGAAACATCAAAATAATGCACAACTCAAAGCACGAAACTTCAACTCCATCTCAAACATAATCAATGCAACATAAGGAAGTAAGAACTACATCTAACAACCCATTATGCATGAAACTCAATATTTCTCATATTCATAGGATGAACTACCTTCTCCAACTAAAAGCATGCTCAACACAACACCATGGAGCGTATATGAAATTACTCTCAAAAGCATACTAAAGCATGTTCATCAACTCATCTCATGAAGTCAAATAGGCAACTCATACTAAATGCACAACAACATGAGGAACATAAATCATGTAAACTCATTATATAGAAAACCATATATAATACACATGACTCCCAAACCACTAAAACTAAAGAGGAACTACTTACCTCAAGCTTGAATAGGAGTAGAAAGAAAGAGATAAGGATATCGGGACTTCATATCGGCCTCAGCCTCCAAAGTAGCACCCTCAACTAAATGATTTCTCCATAATACCTTTATGGAAGCTATTTCCTTGTTTCTCAATCTCTTGACTTGCCGGTCTAGGATTTCTACCAGAACCTCTTCATATGTACGACTTTCATCAAATCCCAATCCTTCTAAGGGAATAATCAATGTCGGATCTCCAATACACTTCTTAAGCATAGAAACATGAAATACTGGATAAACTGGGGCCAACTCATTTGGCAAATCCAACTCCTAGGCAACCTTCCCAATACGTTTCAAAATATGATATGGGCCTACATACGGGGACTAAGTTTCCCTTTCTTGCCGAATCACATCACACCCTTCATGGGTGAGATTTTCAAATAGACCCAATCATTAACTTCAAATTCTAGATCCCTTCTTCTCACATCGGTATAAGACTTTTGTCTAATTTGGGCAACTCTCAACCTTTCTCTAATGAACCTAACTTTATCAATGGCTTCATATACCGATTCGGGACCAATAAGAGAAATTTCACCCATCTCAAACCAACAAACTGGAGACCTACATCTCCTACCATACAAGGCTTCAAAGGGAGCCATACCGATACTTGAGTGATAACTATTATATAGGTAAACTCTAGTAAAGGCAAGTGTTCATCCCTATTACCCTTGAGATCTATAACACATTCCCTCAACATATCTTCTAATGTTTGATGGTACGCTCCTCTTGCCTATCGGTTTGGGGATGAAAAGTCATTCTAAGCTTAACCTTAGCACCAAGCCCTTTTTGGAATGACTTTCAACAGTGTGAAGTAAATTGAGTACGCCGATCTGAAATAATAGATAAAGGAATCCCATGTAACTTCACTATTTCACTTATATACAACTTGGCATAGTCTTCCGCCGAATGAGAAAATTTAACGAGAATAAAGTGGGCTGATTTCATCATCCTATCTATAATGACCCAAATAGAATCATGTTGCTTTCGGGTGCGAGGCAAGCCCACCATAAAGTCCATATTCACATATTCCCACTTCCAAGTGGGAATACTTATATTTTGGGACAAGCCTCCCAGCCTTTGATGCTCAACCTTAACTTGTTGACAATTAGGGCATTTGGCTACAAATCCTGCAATATCTTTCTTCATACCATTCCACCTATAGACTTCCCGTAGATCATGGTACATCTTAGTGGCCCTCGGATGAATAGAATACCGAGAACTGTGAGCTTCCTCTAAAATTTGATCCCTCAAACCATCAACATCTGGAACACATAATTGACCTTGGTACCTAAGCACCCCATCTCCCCCTTGGGAGAAAGCCTTAACGAACTTCTTGAGTACCGACTCTTTCAACTCAACTAATATAGGATCAAAATCTTGCTTAGACTTCACATCCATCACAAAGGACGATTCGGAACCCTTATGGACCATGACACCACCCTTGGTGGAATTCACTAGTTGGACACCTAGTCAGGCGAACCTATGCACTCACAAACCGATTCTTTCTTTTCATCCTCTACACGAACCACGCTACCCATGGACAATCTACTAAGTGCATCCGCTATAACATAAGCTTTCCCAGGGTGATAAAGGACACTCATATCATAATTCTTTAATAACTCTAACCACCTTCATTGATGAAGATTGAAGTCCTCTTGACTAAACACATATTAAAGACTCTTGTGATCAGTGAAAACATTCACATGGATCCCATTCAAGTAATGTCTCCATATTTTCACGGCAAATACAATGGACGCTAATTCAAGATCATGGGTCGGATAATTCTTCTCATGGACTTTAAGTTGCCTTGAAGCATAGGCATTCACTTTACCGTTTTGCATAAGGACACATCCCAACCCCACTATAGAGGCGTCACAATATACAACAAAACCATTAGTACCTTCTGTTAAGGTTAACACCAGAGCGGATGTAAGTCTATCTTTCAACTCTTAGAAGCTTTTATCACAAGCCTCTGACCACTCAAACTTAGCTTTCTTTTGAGTCAAAGTCGTCATCGGAAAAGCAATGGATAAAAACCCCTCAACAAACCTCCTATAGTAATAGGCCAAACCCAAAAAACTTCTAATCTTGGAAGGAGTTAGAGGTCTAGGACAACTCTTGACCTCATCCATCTGCTTAGGATCTACCTCAATACCCTTGCTTGACACAATATCACCAAGGAAAGCTACGGACCTTAACCAAAATTCACACTTACTAAACTTTGCAAAAAGTTGTTGGTCCTTAAGAAAATGCAACACAATCCTCAAATGGTCCACATGATCATTTTCACTCCTTGAGTAGATCAAAAATCCTTGATAAAAAAAATCACAAACATGTTTAGGTATTGCCTAAACACTATATTCATCAAGTCCATAAATGCCACCGGAGCATCAGTCAACCCACACGACATTACCACAAACTCATAGTGACCATATCGGGTTCTAAAAGATGTCTTGGGAATATCAACCCCTCTCACCCTTAATTGGTGATAACCCGAATGAAGATCAATCATAGAGAAACAGCTGGGCCCTTGAAGTTGGTCAAACAAATCATCTATTCTCAGAAGGGGATATTTATTCTTGATGGTCACTTTATTCAATTGATGATAATCAATGCACATTCTAAGAGACCCATCCTATTTTCTAACAAACAACACCGAAGCACCCTAAGGAGAGATACTCGGTCGGATAAAACCCTTCTCTAACAAATCCATTAATTGCTCTTTTAACTCCACCTAAGCCTTCCTATAAATGATAATGGATATAGGTTGCGTATCCGGTAAAAGGTCAATACAAAATCTATTTCCTGCTAGGGAGGAATTCCGAGTAAATCGTTGGGAAAAACTTCTGGAAACTCATTCACTACCGGAATCGACTCTAGAAAAGGGGTTTCAGATTCAACATCCCTCACCCTACCAAGATGGTAAATACACCCTTTGGAGATCATGTTCCTAGCTTTAAGACAAGAGACAAATGACCTCTAGGCATAGAATTTCCCCCCTTCCACTAAAAAAGGCTCATTTAGAAATCGAAACCTAACAACTCGAGTCCTACAATCGATAGAGGCATAACATGCATGCAACCAATCCATACCAAAAATCACATCAAAGTTTAACATGTCTAACTCCACCAAATCCACCAAAGTAACTCTATGGGACAAGGAAATGGGGCAACTTCTATAAACCCGCTTAGACACTGCCAAGTCACCAAGTGGGGTAGAGACCGAAAAAAGGTCTACTAACACTTCAGGGAGTATTTCAAACTTCATGGCCACAAAAGAGGTCACAAAGGACAAAGTAGCACCGGGATCTAACAAGGCATATACATCAATAGAAAAGACTTTTAACATACCGGTCACCACATCCGGGGAGCTCTCTTGGTCACCTCGGGATTGAAGAGCATAAAAGCGGTTTTGCTTTTGGGCATTAGAGTTTGAACCACTTTGTGGAGCTTGTTCATCTTCCCTTTCCTTAACCTTGAGAATTGGATAATATCTCATCTTGTGGCCAATCTTCCCACAACTAAAACACCCATCAGTACAAACAAGGTACTTTCCATCATGCCTTATTCCACATTTTGCACAACTAGGCCTAGCCTAGCAACATAAGAACCACCACTATTATCTCCTTGATGTTTAGGGTTGGAAACCCTATCCTTGTTGACCCTTGGAGCACTAGAGGAGCCTTGGTTGGAGAACCTTTGTCTAAACATTGGTCGACCTTATCCATCGTACCTAGCATTGGAAAAATTCCCATCACCGGCTCTAGCTCTTTTCACCTCTATTCTTTTTCTTGAGTTTTGACTCCTCAATTTGTTGAGCATACACCATAAGCCTTGAGATATCCATGTCATGATGGAGCATTGTTGTACGACATTCTTCTTCAACCAAGTAGGACACACCCGTCAAAAACCTACTCATCTCATCCCTTGAATCCAATACCATTCATTGAGAAACTCAAGTTCACAAGCAACCTTACCAACTCCACTCAAGATCTCATATGAGCCTACAAAATCGGGACTAAACTTCCCAAACTCACTACACCTCTCCAGGTGAGAATTTCAAGCCAACCCAAATCATGAACATCAACAACACTCAACGACCTTACTATCTAAGAAAATCTTCCCCTTGGGAGTAAACCTATACGGACACTTCTAAGCATCATTTCTTTCAATTCTAAGGTCGGAGCAGGTCATCACTAAGCTTTCACATCCATCACACAAGATGATTTTAAACCATAAAGAACTACACTATTACCCTTTTAAAGGAGTCCATTCACTTACCACATCGAGGCATTACTAAAACACTCTATTTATAAACTCCTCCAACACACCCTAAAACTTATAATGACTAAGTCAGGTTCTACACTCAATACTAAAATAATAACAATGAACCCCATTCATACTACAGACAACATCAAAGTCTAACATATCAAGTCTAGCAAGTCAGAAAAGACAAGCAACACCAGAATCTAAATAAGCATAAAACACTTATCAGAATCAACATTCGGAGGATACTCTTGTTCACCTCTATCTTGGAGAGCATAGAACCTATTTTTCTTTGGAGCACTAGCACCTGAACTACTAGGATGAGCTTGCTTGCCCTCTCTTCCTCTAGCCGTAAGTACTGGGCAATCTCTCATTTGTTACCACCCTTACCACAATGCTAACAATCATCCATGCCGTCTAAGAATCTACCATAGTGCTTCCTTCCACAGTTAGTGCAAGTAGGATTAAAGAACAAAGGTTTACTCTTACTCCCTCCTTGAGGCTTAGGGTTAGACACACTCTCTTTGTTAAATCTTAGGGAAATCCTAGAGGGACCTTGTCCAGATAACCTTTGTCGATTTCTAGAACGACCATGTCCATCAGACCTCACATGAGCAGAAATACCATCATCATTTCTAGACCACTTTTTCTCCCTAGCTCTCTCTTCTAGTTTATCCTTCTCAATTATTGAGCATAAGTCATAAAACTAGAAATATCCATGCCACCAACGAGCATAGCGGTACGACATTCTTTCACTACTAAATCGGACACTCCCGACACAAACTTACTAATCCTCAACCCAGAGTCGACCACCAAAGATGGAGCATACTTGGACAATTGGGTGAACCTCAATGCATATTCCATAACACTCATATTACCTTGCCTAAGTTTAATGAACTCAAGAACTAATGCTTCTATCATCTCTAGAGGGAAGAACCTATCTAGAAAAGTGCCCTTGAATATTTCCCACTCTATGGGACCCATTCCTACCGTCTAGCCTCTTTCCATTGATTAAACCAAACTTGAGCAACCCCTTTGAGTTGGTAAGCAGCTAATTCCACCTTCTCTACGGGAGTAATTCCCACAAAGTTTAACACTTTAGAGACCTCATCTATAAACTCTTGAGGATATTCCTCCATCTTTGACCCATAAAATTCCAGAGTATCTATCCCAACCTGAGTCAACAGTTGAATACCAAACCTAAGCCTCTCATTTCTTACATTCATATCAAAGGGGTCAATTAGAACTTGCGGAGGAGCTTGGGGAGGAACTTCTTGATCCACCTTGTCTTCCTCATTCCTTCTCACGTTAGCCCTTGTAGTGGTCATATCCTGAAAACCATCAGGCATGGATTAGGAGAAAGACCTAATAGAGTTAAACTCTATGGTATGACTTAGAGAATGAAGAAGTGAAGTTTCCTAATCATCTAATAGCCACTCATTCATAAATGTGGCACGCTGCACACTTATGAACAAGACTCTACTAGACGTGGTTTCAGACATCCTAGAACCATTCTAAACCTTGTGCTCTGATTACCATGTTTGTCACGACCCAGGGGTACCCCCTAGATGTAACAATGCGTACAAGACTCCAATAAGTCTCATAAAAGCCCCTTAGCATATCATAACATAACATAATAGAAAATGGTGCGGAAATTTATAACATTTTTCTAATACAATTGAAGTCTCATAAAACGAAGCGGAAGTCTTTAACATTGTCTCAAACCATCTAATACATAAAAGTATTAGGGACACAACCCATACAAAAGTTCTCACTTTAAAAGAAAGACATAACGGAAAGGTGGTCAAATCATTGATGCTATGAGGACTCACCAAATCTTCACTTGCTTTCTCTACTAAGATCCTAGCCACGGGAATGGAAGTCATTATCGCTGGACCCAACATTTGATAAGAATGTAGGCAATAGTATTTGTTAGTACAATAAAGTACTAAATTTGATGGCTAGCATAAATCATCAACATAAGCATAATAAAGGCATTAATCAACATAAGACATATAACATAATCATAAGAGACATCAACATAAGGTAATAAGAGGTAACAACATAGTCATAGGCATAATCAATGCATCTAGATCACATAAGTCATAAGCATGGTTAATACACTTAAATCATTATGACATAAGAGAATACTCTATAAGTAACCATAAAGCATACTTGTGCAATGCACGAATAAGACCCCATAAATCTCACTCATGCTAAGTAAACCACTTTTGGCCATCTTTCAAATACATTATCTTTTGATCTCATCCTTAGCTTATTTTTCATAGACATGGGAACATTAACCTTTAGTCAAACATATCAAGGAAGGCAACTATAGAACCAATCCGAGCTAAGCATACATCATACAATCAATCTCATGTAGAAACATACTTACAATACTTCCTTGAAGTAATAGTGGTTCATTATTCATGTTCATATTCTTGTTGTGGGAATAAGCCTTAACCAACATAGACCATGCGAGCTTAACATGGAATACGGTGTTATCCACACTGAAAAGGGTTGGCCTACTTGCCTAAGGTAGAACCATACTCTTAGCTTAGGTGGACACATTATCTATGTAACCTACGGGGGTACGTAGTTTATGGGATAAGGATATTTATACTAGAAACCCAGACTCAACTAGCGTAAAAGGTCTTCATCTCATGAGATACATACTTTGTAAACCCGGACTCAACTAGCGTAAAAGGTCTTCATCTCATGAGATACATACTTTGGAAACCCGAACTCAACTAGCGTAAGAAGATCCATTCGGAAGCCGGACTTAACTAGCATAAAAGCTTCCATCTCATATACAATATCCACTCGGTGCTAAGCATTATTTACCACGGAGTACATATTAAGTCTTGACTTAAGTTCATATTCATGGAAGAATGACTTGACACTCAATCCAACATAATTCATAAGATAGCTCATAGATCATGCGTGAGAATAACCTTTTCACCGTACATGTCTTCATATAGATTCAATAGGTGAGAAAGCCTTTCAACTCTAGAATCATCGTATTGTGATAAAACCTTTCACATCATATCATATTCATGCATAAATGTGTATATGAGAATAATCTTTCAACAACACAACAACTACATCATAATCATAAACACTTTACTCTTAAAGTGTTCTTAGAGCATATACATAAACTTAATAAAAGCATGCATAATCTCATACTTCACCTCCTTGAGGTTCACTCTTAATTTCAATCAACACACCTACGATTCAAGCACAAGATATGGATATCAACCTAACTCATGTGATTCTATCACTTCATGCATTCAAACATTCATGAGGTAGATTAGGTGGGTAAAGTCTTTCCACAACAATTTGATCTAATAGTCTACCATTATCATATAAGCTTCACTCTCAAGGCCTTAACACTCATAGTTCATCATATTAGCCTTTACCTTCATAGCCTTAGAGATCACATGCATAATACAAGCCTTACTCCCAAAGATTTACTTCTTACTATCATCTCATATACCTAGGTTTCAAGACATTCTAATTACATGCTTCATTCTTTAGCAATTCTAATCATATATCATCATAAAGACTCAATCTCAACACTACTAATCATAATTCATCATATAAGCTTTAACCTACTCAATTCATATCTATAAGCTTTACTCTTAAGAAATTCATGTCTAGATGCCCTAATCTCAAGTAATTCATAAAGTAATTCATCAATCTTAGAAGATCACATCTAAGCCCTCAATTCTCCCTTTTATGGCATAAAACAAAACTATATCAATTTCACCTTAAAATCATGGGTTAATCAAGAATACATGTATAATACTACTAAAAACATGCAATTCCATCATAAACAATCATAAACGATCATAAACAATCATAATCCACTCTATTGGATCATAACCCACAACATTAGAAGAAACCGTAGATTGACTTGGGGAATTCTTCTTCTAAATGGGGGAAAACATGGTGCTTCATGGATGAAAGGAATCCATGAATTAATAATCCATCATACCTTGATTATAAAGCCAACAAAGCTTGGGATAATGGAGACTTAACTTGACCTAACTTGATCTTCTTCTTCTTCTTTTGCTTCTTCTTCTTCTTTTGCTTCTTCTTCTTCACTTTCTAGAGAGAGAATATTTGAGAGGGAATTGGGTTCTTTTTTTGTGATTTAGAAATAATGACTTGGATGACTTAATTTAGGGGTCTAAAGTCTTTATATAGGTGTCCTAAATTAGGCTAAAACGACATCACTGAATATTAATTAAAACCGCAAAACCCCAAAGTTCCCCTAAACTAAACCATCAAAAATGCTCCCAGGCCTGAACCACGTCCCATCCTAGTTGGGTGTGGTTCATGGTCAGATATTATTGTCCCATTCATGAGACCTCCACCCATGGGGCGTGGGTCCTGTTGTGGTCACTGGTTTGGGGCAACTTCCTAGGGTCCTCCTCAAGGGCCCATGGTTGGCCCTTGAGGGGTGATACCTTGACATTTTAACATGAAAACCTCTATTTTAAGTACGGAGATTTATATTCATTACTCTAACCCTCACGTTAAGCTCTAGTTTAGCCTACTAATTTCTGGGGTGTTACAAGAAAGTACCTAAGTACAAGGGTATTTCATCTTCAAATTTTGGGAACAAGAACAATGGGGGAGCTCAAACATCATCGGGTTGGAACAAAGGTAAGGATTTCAAGAAGACTTATGAGAAGAATCCCTTTTAAGGAAACACTCCAAAGTACCCCCCAAGAGGAAAAGGTAACAATGGCCCAACCAAATTTCCTAAAGGCGTTCAATGTCACAAATGTAGAGAGTGGGGCCATATGATGTGTAAAAGTCCTAATCAGCTGAATGTTCTAATTGAAGGAGGGGAAATGTATATTGGTGAGGAGGAAGAGAAAAAGGAGGGTTGTGAAGAAGATCCCCAAGAGGAGGATATGTTTGAAGGTGAGGAAGATGAGGAACAAGATCCATGTGGGGGAAAAGATGTTGTCGTTCCTAATGGTTTGATGAGAAAGATTCTAATTGACAAAGATTGTCCTCAAGAAGGAGAGTATACCGTTCATATCTATGTGGTGAGGCGAGAGATGATTAGTAAATCCATGGATGATCCAAGCCAAAGAGAGAACCTTTTTCACTCCAAGTTTCTCGTCAAAGATAATATGTGTTCCGTGATCATTTATAGTGGTAGTTGTGCAAATGTTGCTAACACTGCTTTAGTAGAATTCTTGAAACTTCCTACCACTAAGCATGTTACACCTTACAAGCTTCAATGGTTGAGTGACTGTGGATAATTGAGGGTTCATAGACAAGTGTTGATCAAGCTAAAGATTGGGAGATACCAAGACGAGGTTATGTGTGATGTAGTCCCAATGCAAGCTTGTCATGTATTACTCAAGAGGCATTGGCAATATAATCGTTCAACCAAACATGATGGGAGGACCAACAAGTATTCACTTATGTTAGATGATCATAAGTATGTTCTTCACCCTATGTCACCCTCTCAAGCCAATGAAGTGTATCAAAGGTTGAGTGAGTTGAGGGAAAAGATGATGAGTGAGGAGGAACATGTGGAGGCCGAGAGCAATGAAGAGGAGGAGAGGAGGAAGTTGAAAGGAAAGGACCAAGTATTGTTTAGTAATTGCAGAGAGATAAGGGAGGAAGTTGAGTCCAAGAGTTCTTTGATCCTTATCACACATAGGGATCATGTATTGCAAACTAAATTTTTTTATTCTTCTATCACCAAGTCTACTTCCTTTCTTTTGCGGGATTATGAGGATGTCTTCCCAAGGGAGCTTCCAAGTGGATTGCCCCCTCTTGGGGAATAGAGCATCAAATTGACTTTGTGTCGGGTTGACAATTGCAAAACAATCCAGCCTATCGAAGCAATCCGGAAGATACCAAGGAGCTACAAGGGCAGGTTGAGGAACTCCTCAAAAAGGGTTATGTGAATGAGAGCATGAGTTTATGTGCAGTTCAGGTTCTATTGGTTCCAAATAAAGATGTAACATGGCGCATGTGTGTTGATTGTCAATCCATCAACAAGATTACGGTAAAGTATCGTCATCCTATCCCTAGGTTAGATGATATGCTTGATGAGTTGAATGATTCTTGTGTGTTTTAAAAGATTGATCTTACAAGTGGTTATCATCAAATTTGGATGAACCTCGATGATGAATGGAATACCGCATTCAAGGCCAAGTTTGGTCTATATGAATGGTTGGTGATGCCATTTGGTCACTAATGCTCCTAGTACTTTTATGGACCTCATGAATCATGTGATGAAACCTTTCATAGGAAAATTTGTGATTGTCTATTTTGATGATTTTTTTATTTATAGCAAAACCATGCATGATCGTGTTGAGCATTTGAGATGTGTGTTTGATGTGCTTAGGAAGGAACAACTTTATGTTAATCTTGAAAAGTGCTCATTTTATGTTGATGACGTATTTTCTTGGGTTTTGTTGTGAGCTCAAGAAGGGTTGAAGTTGATGAGTCTAAGATAGACGCTATTAAGAATTGGCCAATTCCAAAATCCATAAGCGATGTTAGAAGCTTTAATGGGTTGGCTAGTTTTTATAGGTGGTTTTTCAAAGGTTTAAGTACCATAGCAGCCCCCTTGACCGAGGTAATCCGAAAAGATAAACATTTTAAGTGGGGAGACGAACAAGCCAAAGCTTTTGAGGCTTTAAAATCCATGCTTAGTTCCACTCTTTTGTTGCAATTAGCCGACTTTGACAAAATGTTTGAAGTGGAATGTGATGCTAGTATAGTAGGCATTGGAACCATCTTAATGCAAGACCAAAAGTGTATTGCTTATTTTAGTGAGAAGCTTAAAGGTGCTACTTTGAATTATTCCACCTGTGATCTTGAATTGTATGCCTTGATTAGGGATTTGGGTAATTGGCAACACTACTTGTGGCCCAAATAATTTGTCATTAGGACTGACCATGAGTCCCTAAAGCATATTCGGGCCCAAGGAAAGTTGAACAAGAGGCACGCCAAATGGATTTAATTCCATGAAACTTTTCCTTATGTAATCCAATACAAAAAAGGGAAGGAAACTGTGGTGGCGGATGCCTTATCTAGAAGACATGTGTTGATAAATACTTTGTCTTCTATATTGATTGGTTTTGAATGTTTGAAGACATTGTATCCCAAGGATCCCGTGTTTGCTCAAATCTTCAAAGATTGTGAGGAATGTAAGAGGGAAAGGTGGATGAGGGATAGATCTTCTACTCCCTATTCTAAGTTTGATGGTTTCTTTTTAAGGGAAACAGACTGTGTGTGCCTATGAGCTCTTGGAGAGAATTATTTGTGAGGGAGGCACACAATGGGGGATCAATGGGTCATTTTGGTATTGATAAAACTAGGGGAATTCTTGAGGAACAATTCTATTGGCCTAAAATGCACATGGATGTTGTTCGAATTTGTTGCCAATGTATTGAATATCAAACTACTAAGTCATGTCTTCTTCCCCATGGTTAATACACTCCACTCCCCACCCCTGAAAGACCTTGGCTTGATAGTTCAATGGATTTTGTTTTGGATTTGCCGAGGACAAAGAAAGGTAGAGACAGCATCTTTATTGTTGTTGATCGATATTCAAAGATGGCTTATTTCATTCCATCTCATAAATGTGATGATACTTCCAATGTGGCATCCTTGTTTGTTGAACATGTTGTTAAATTGCATGGAATTGCTCAAACAATTGTAAGTGATAGGGATCCAAAATTCCTTAGTTACTTTTGGAAGGAATTGTGGGGTAGACTTGGTACCAAATTGTTGTTCTCAACTTTTTGTCACCCACAAACCGATGGTCAAACTGAAGTTGTGAATAGGACCTTGGTTTCTATGCTTCGTGATGTAGTGCATGGAAAGTTAGCCTCGTGGGAAGAACATTTGCCTTCAGTTGAGTTTGCTTATAATCGAGTTATTCAAAGAACTATTGGCATGACTCCATTTGAAGTGGTTTATGGTTTTAACCCCTTAACCCCTGTAGATTTCTCTCCTTTGTCTCAAGATGTTGTCTTAATCTTAGATGGGATCAAGAGAGCTGAAGCAATGAAGAAGTTTCATGAAAAGGTGTGGTTGTACTTAGAGAAGAAGAACCAAGAACTAGGCAAAAAGGCTAACAAGGGCCGCAAGAGGGTTGTGCTTGAACCGGGTGATTGAATGTGGGTACACTTTCGCAAGGAGAAATTTCCCACGCATCACAAGATGAAATTGATGCCAAGAGGTGATGGTCTATTTCAAGTGTGTGAGAGACTCAATGACAGCTCCTACAAGGTTGACCTTCCTCCGGAGTATCAAGTGCACAACACTTTCAATGTATGTGACATGTCCCTATTTCATACTATTGATGATGAGGACAAATTCTTTTCAAGAAAGAGAGAATGATACAATCCAAATTGCACCTAGACCATTCACGCGAAGTCAAGATCGAGACCTTCACAAGATGCAAGGTTTATTCATAAAGTTGGATATCCTTAAGCTCGTGTTGATGGCAAACAAAGGGTTCCATCCCTTGAGGATTGCATGGGGAGATACTACTACTGTTGGCTAGCAAGAACTAGTCGGCGCGTCGCCCAATGACTTGGGTGATGACCCCAGCTCACCTAAAGTTCTAGAATGTGGCTAAGGCTGGAGCCCAAGCAGGAACCACCACCGACCACTTGGCGCACCGCCTAGTCTATTAGGCAAGCCCGACTTGGCACGCCCTTTGGCATTTTTGGGTCACTTTTGGGCCTTTTCACCTAAAACTATAAATATCTAGTTTGGGTTCATTTTAGAGGTAGATTATTTTGAATGTTGAAAACTAAAAACTCATGTTTGAGTGTTTATAGCTTGGTAAAGCTTTTGTTGATTATTGTTTAGAAATGTCGGTTGCTTGGGAGTTTAATGCCCTTGAGGTCGTCGTAAGAGTTAGGTGCTTATTGTATGATTAACAAATTGAGGTCTTAGGGTTTAATATACCCTTTGGTTTCTCTTTGTTTCCTCTTTTGGTGTCTATCGATTTATCCTTTACTTCTTGTATTTCAATTTCCGCATTTTATTGTGATTCCATTTTTAGAATTACATCACACATGGTCATATCAAGGCACTAGATGTCGATTACAACTTGATCAGAAATTACTGTTATGAGAAGATTATTAATTATTGCTACTCATACTATTCATAAGTTTGTTTGTACCAGATTTTCTTATTTTCAAGATGTACCTAGGAATTTCCTCATATTGTGAAATTTTTGAAAGGATGTCAACCCACATATATTTATAAGATTGTGAGGTGGTTGTACCCTCTTCTTTGTTAGTCTAAGTGTAATATAGATAGTACATCCAAGGGTAATCCTTGCCCTAGTTCAACTATTCTGTCAGAAACAGTGATGATGATATTGTAGAAGTAAAAGGGAGAAATTTACTATTTTCAACCAACCTTGTGGCAAATGTAGTGACTATAAGAGAGATAATTCATTATTGCATTGCAAAAAAGTTATTACCCCTAATAGTAGAAACTGATTCTCTTTCAATTACAAAAGTTAGTAAGGTACTTTGGTTATTAATCATTGTGCTTGCACATAAAGGATATTACGAAGAGGCAATTTTAGTCTAATTTAATACCTAAAAGGATTTAATGTAGTCTACATATCATGATATCTTGTGAAAGTTTAAGGTGTATATTGATTAAAGACTAAGACATAGACACTAATGATAACGAGTTACTTTTGGTTTAAGAATGTTTGGTCACCTACTTTTCACTTATACTTATCTTAGAGTTCTTCTTATGATATGTGGTATTAATCTATTTAAAATTCAACCTATCAAAGAAGATTAATTGGAAAATATTAATGAGTGGTGAGTGACCTTGAATCCTTTAAACAACAACAGAAAACTTTCTATATTTTTTTCATTTGTGCTGGAACTTGGAGATTATTTTTGATGTGTGGCCTGAGTTTCTATAAATCTCATCTTATCAATGATAATTAATAAGGAATATCATAATGTTTCTTACCTAATAGCTTTCAGATGAAGAGACAGGTTTGTTTTGAGTATGTTTTAGATCGAGAATTGATATATTTGTCTTGACAACAATTCTATTATTCTTCTATAAACCAATCGTATAGGCTTTTAAAATATGAGGTTGGTAGTGAAAGAAGACGATGACAGTGTAGTGGCGGTTGAAATACATAACAAGGTTCATTTTATCAGCATCTATAAAAAAAAGGGAACAAATGGGATCGGAGTAGCAAGAACTGAATTGAAGCGTACCTTGAACCATAACTTTTCCTCTTGTTTTTGTTGTTGGTGACTTTCCTATCTTCATCTTCATCATGGATTGTAGTGGAGAACAAAGACAAAATGTTGAAGATATCAGCGTAATGCTGGCCGGAGTTTTCAATGATTTCTCTAGATTTGCTTAATCGCTTTACTTTCCTATTTCATTTTTGACTTTCCACTTCTGATTTTGTTTTATTGGATATCTATTTTAGAAAAAAATACATAAATACACAACTTAAGATATCATAATGTCTAAAATTTCCTACCATTTAAAAAAATTACAAAATTTTCCTTTCGGATACATCCCTATCCCCTCTCAGAAACATCTCTATCCCCTCTCGAATACATCCCCCCTCTTAGATACATCCCTCTCCTATCAGATACATCCCTATCACCTCTCAGAAATATCCCTCCCATTAAGTTATGTATCATTTGCAATGTATTGGACAACTAAAGAATATATTTGAGAGCAATGAAAAATATGGGATTTTGTTACTAGGGAAACTTTCGGGATACTTTGTAATTAGCCCCCAAATGTATGAGATTTTTGTACATTATACTTTTCTCTTAATAGATAGGCTTAGCACTTTGGTCTAGCCCATTCATATAAATGTCTATTTGGTTGATAAATTTGACCCATTGGGTGATTTTGAAGAGAAAACAAAACCTAGTATATATGTGGTCAGCCCACAATGCACTATGTATTTGAAATCAAATCATTCAAGTTCTATATGACGATGTTAAAAAACCAAGTATTTCAAGAAGTTAAAGTTTTAGTTATTTTATAACTAGTATGCAAACCTTTCTTGAAGTGCAGAACTCTGTTCTAACAATCTCTTTTGGCCTCATCCATTCAAAATTATGAATAAGACGCCTAATTTAATCTAGAGATATTAATCCCAGAATCATAGAATATTTCAGAACAAAGTCAACCCTTGATCAAACAAATTTAATATCTATGGTATATACGTAAAAAGTATTTTTGACTTTGTATATTGAAACAAGGTCGATGTATGGGGTCATTCATCTGTCGTACTCCTACATATTAGTTAATTAATTGTACACTAGTCTATTAGTTATGAATATTTCTTCTTTTATATTGTACTCAATTATTTGTCTACATTGCATTTTACCTTGTTTATTAATTATATTTTTTTTTGTTCTTTTGGTAATTCAGTAATTCTTATTTGACAAAAATTATATATTTAATTACTATATTGATCTTTAAATAAGCCCATTATATCTAATTTATTACAATCGTTTATGTTTCCAATCAACCATTGAACAATTACCAATAAATTTATAGAGATAATACATAAGTACCCTCTAAACTATGACCAAAATTCCAGTGACACCAAAATTTAACTGGGTCCTATAACACCCCCCTCCCAAAAAAACTATTTTTAAAATAAATAAATGCACCCCTAAAAATTGATGTGGCATAGAGAGTGTGCATCTATTGAAGGTAACTGACGATTTGTGATGACCCAAAATCGGGAATTGATTGTGTCCACTACAACCCACTGAGTGACAAGCCTAAACCCAAATAACAAGATACGGAAGACATAATTTATATAAAACATAAATAACAATAAGCGAAAGACAAGGATAATGTATATAAAATGAAGGGCCATATCTGATATATTTGTAGTATGATACAAAATGTACAAAATATGCCGAAAAGTGACTAGAAGAAAAACTAACACAAGATACAAATCCCCGGGACATGGTGTCACCTATACAGGAGCTACTATGAACAGAAAGTCACATATATATAGAGAGAACTAACTAATCCAAAATATAGCATGATAATCATGACAAAAGAAGGACAACAACAAGTCTTTGAATGTTGGGAGCTCACCAAAAATCCTAGTTTGTAACCGCCACAGGAGATCAAAACGTTCACTGAGGGTGACTTGAACTAGAAGCTACATCAGAAAAAGATGTAGAAGTGCAGTATGAGTAACAAAACATGGGCTACCAAGTAGGCTTCATAGGCCGACCAAGCTTAGAAAGATAAACTATATAAAAGAAGCACGATGATACTAGCAAGTCAATGGGAAGCTAAGGCACAACAAGGGTATAAAAGGGAGCAGGCAGAAAACACCAAGCAAGATACATGCAAAACATACAATCCACACACTGAAAGCTAACTCATGCAATGATATAATGTAACACTCCAAGGTAAGGGAAGATCTTAAGCCTAGAGGAAACATTGAGTTGCCTTGAATGGTACCTCAAGCTTAACCGTAAGCCAATAACCCAGATAGATATATCCACGGGCCACCTGGAATGGCACATTGAACTTACCAATAACATATATATATATATATATGTGTGTGTGTGTGTATCAACGGGTTGACTTGTATGATACACTGATCTTATCAACAATACAATGATAAATGATAAATTATAGCCTGAGCCTTTGCAAACGGGCCACATAGAATGATACATCGAGCTCATTAGAGTTAAAGAAGCTAAAAGGTGTGATATATGAAGTAAAAGGGTCTTTTTGGCCACTTGTAAATCAAAACGGGTCTCAAGGACTTCCACTCATTAAGGCTAATTTCAGTTTTTACAAACTAAGTCATATTTCCCAAAAATCAATCAAGTAGAAACTCCTTAGAAGAATTATCAAGGCTAATTAGTCATGTCATACACACAAAATCAGGTAGAACACCCGTCACACCATAAAAGTACTAACCTGGACCTTCTGCCAATTCAAGCTTACGACCTCTAGCCTAACAATGTCATAATCATCCAAAATCACAACTCAAGGATCCATACCATCAGTTAAACCAACCAAACCATTCAAATACAAGACAATCCTAAGTTTTACACCACCTAGAAGAAAGGTCTGAGGATACTACTCACACAAGGATCACCTAAGCTAAGGCCTCTCCGACTAAAACATAAGCTAAACAACCCAACCGATGGCCATAACATTCCAAAGATCAATAAAGCTCAACACAACATAAGGGTTCAACCTAAATCATGCAATACTACCAAAATATAATTAATATAAGTAAGCCAAGTCTAATAAAAAGAAGCCATAACCTACCTCAAGGCCAAAAACCACATATAAACTATAACTTGGGTGTTTTTCCCTTCCAGAAAACTTCGGATTGCTTTCAAGCTATCAAGAACAAAAAGAGCAAGTTAATACGGATCCAATGATACCCATATCACTAACTCAAATTTTGGACCATAATTGGGTAAAAAATTATCCCCCAAATCAAAGCAACAAAATTATGAAAACGAAACAATCATCATATCCTCCCACAATGAGGATTACATGCCCAAAAGATAGGGGGAAATGGGACTCAAGTCAAACCTCCAATGGCCAAATTAACACACTTTAAAGCTTAGAAATTGGGGAATTTGAGGTCGGAAATTAATTAGAATTATGAAATAAAAGACGTAAAAGCATCAAGGAATTTGAATTACAAGCCCAAAACTAGCCAAGGACCATAAACAATCTGTTTAGGGAACCACTACCCGTTTAGGGACAAAGGTTGGTCGTTAAAGGCCAGCTGAATTTCATCGTACTCTTACGGATACATAGACGGTTTATTTTCAAATGTGTAGGTCGTATATGGAAGGTAGTCCAGCCATGAAAGGCTTCCATACTTAGGGTCCTCTGGACGATTCGCTATACAGCCAGTGAAGCCTTGTACGGATAGTCCAGCCTTCCATATAATTTACCTATCATCTTTTTAAGTCACAATTATTTTGGTTGTTTCCTATGTGGTTAATACCTAAGCTATGTTGTTAATTCTTGTCTTTTTGCTATAATTATTTTAGTAAGTTTTTGTCTATATCCATTATTCTCGTTATTCATTGTATTTTAAAATATTGAATATATTTGTATTCAATTTTAGATATATTATCTATTAATTGATCTAATTTGTCGTTATCAGTTTTTGTGATATTGAGTTGTTTGTATTCCGGATATAATTAAAATGGTGGCTAACAAGAAAAATACAGGATTCAGTAACTACAAAAGAAATAAGAAGATTGGTATTAAACATATTAAATTTCACTTTCACTATAGAAGTAATAAAAACTGATAAGAATGTTATTGCAGATTACTTATCAAGACAAAGCTACTCAGACTAAAAACGAAAATACAATTGAAGAGATACTCAAAGCCATTACTACACTTTGCAAAAAAGTGGACAGTATGAATGATGAGATACAAAAGCTAAAGACTAATGAAGATAATCTGAAGTCTAAAGCTAATATAAGTCAGCAGCACGACTGTAAAGATGCGGAGCTAAGTCGATCGGAAGACGTTAAAAATCCAGAGCTAATAGGTGACGTTGGGAAACACCTTAAAACCCATAATGTTTGTTTAAATACAGTTGCAGATACAAGCAAACAAGTTAGTGATAAGCAACATAAAAATGCGAACTTAAACCAGCTATTCCAAAAACCCTTTACCCAAAGAACACCAAGAAATATATCCA
>JAJOOS010014590.1:0-50554 GCA_029582725.1 Solanum chiquidenum | reverse complement strand
CTAAATATAAATTAAAAATGCAAGATTAGTTCAATGATCATTCATTTTTTGACAAAATTAAATAAGAACAAGTGACGCACCCCCCCCCCCCACCCAAAGGAAGGCATCCGTCAACCTCCTCTGCCCCCAGAGTAAAAGAAAAAAAGAGAACTGTTTAAAAGTGTAAATGGAATAGGCTTCTGCAAACATTTATTTCCCAACTCTTTACAAGCAAGTCCCAAAGTTGATTTCTGGTAACATTATGTTACACTAAGACATGCACACACATATTTTTACATTTGTACATAAGGAAAAGAAATAAACTGAAAGACCTATTACAAAATTATATTAGCAAATGGAATTTGTGATGGCGAGACTACAATCTCAGATTCTACAGAACAATAACAGTGGCAGTTAAATCACTATATGCGAGAAATGGAGCAAATTGGGAACTCAGATTTAAAAGACCTATTTAAAGTTTCAAAATTAAAATGAAGACAGGCAATTGTATCCTTTATCTGAATTCTGATGAACTGTTATACGACAATAATGAAGAGATGCTCAGCAATATGGATACAAACCATTACCTTATCCAGTAGAGAAACACTGACCAGATTCTCATAGAAAGGCCACTTAATTTGCTTGGCTATTTCAAGAGCTTTCAGATTTAATCTTTGGGTCTGTATTAAACATCAGAAAAGAATAAGATAATGAGCAAGCTAAACTTGAGAGCTCGGTGACTCAAAGGAAACAACTGAAACTCTTCGATGTAACCTTCAGAATTATCATAATAAAGGGAAAAATTAATGCCGCCACCATCTTCACATGTTCACCCTCATCTGGCAAACCCACTGCAGCATGCTGGAGGCAAGACAGAGCGATGTCAACAGCTAGAGAGGCACCATGAGATGCACCTGTAATTTGAAGAGTTAATGCAAACATATGTCCAATTCAGGACAAAATTCATCAAATGCAAAAGTTAAGATACCTGATGATAATAACTTAATGCATCTTTGGAGCACATTCCTGAATGCATCAATACGAAGTGGAGCACTTATTATTTCGGGCAATGCCTCTAGGTTTAAAGCAGCCTGAACAACAGTTATATCTTCATCACAGAGCCGGCGTAGTATAGCATCTTGAATGGTGCCAAATCTCTGAATGGAAGAGAGCAGGTATTAGAAATGAAGTCTGAAGAGACTTTATCAATAGAATAATTCAATGCACCTCATAAAAATAGATTCATGCAGAATAGACGAGCACCAAATTATAGAGAAGCTAGCATACCAATTCAATTAAACCTCCAAATTACAATTATTTGAAAAGAGATAGCTGCATGCAACAATCAAATAATATTGCAAAGTCACATCCCAGTAAAACTATTAGAACAGCATTCCCTCAACCATTCCAGATCGGGCCAAGTAACACATACAACTAAAAGGCCAGATCAAAGCTTCCCAAACACAGTACAACAGCATTTTCCTCCCCATTTAGATGCAAAGACAAATTTTGGAATACGCTAAACATCCCAACAGAGGAAATTAACATTCAGCAATCAGAATTTTAGGAGCGTGCTTGAAGATTTTTCAGTCTCAAAAAAATATTAGGAGCATGCCTGCTGTTCAACAAGATATATAAACAGATGATTATCAGAAAGAAATCATCAACAATCACAACAATACTAGCTAAAATTAAACAGTGATGGCACTGTCCTTAACATACTAACTCATTTCACTTATGGTAAAAACAGCCCAAGGATAAAGTTCTCACAGTCTCAGATGTCAATTACTCATGTTGATAGTCGGATAGGAGTATACATAAAAACCGAAGGACTATACTCAGTGTCTAGGTAATTCAGAATACAGCTCAATCGCCATAAATCTAAAGCTTTGCAGACACCATCAACAAAGAAGTATTGAGTTATCACATCGGCTATTAGGGATGGAAAGATCTCTTTATAGGATCAAGATCTTGGCTATCCTTACATTTTTTAGCTATCTTTGAAGGTTGAGTTAGGCTAAAGGTCCATCACTTATCGTAATATTACAGATTCACACTCATCTTAACTCTTGGTTTACACTTTACCCGATGTTGGGCCCTCATACTAAGTTTTTCACACTCCACGTGTCCATTCTTGGGCGGGCGTGTGTGGTTGTCAAAGTCTCACATAGGTTGTGAGCAAGGTTATTTGGTCTCCTTAAATGGTCTTTGGCAATACTCACATCATGAGCTAATTTTTGGGGTTGAGTTAAGCAGAAATTTCTCATCATAGTACCAAAGCCAGGCACATTCCAATCCTTGGTTTTACCCAATGTTGAGCCCTCATAGTATGTCAACTATGCTCTAGTAGGCCCGAGTGTTGGGTGTGTTGAGTTCCCCACATCAACTATTTAGGAACAGAATAGGTCTCTTTAAATGGTTGTAAGCAATCCTCACTTCATGAGCAGTTTTTAGGGTTGAATCAAGGCTCAAGGTCTATCTTTTATTCGAGAGTAATAATATTAATTTTGCTTATGATCTAACAAAGTACAGCATATCTAGATTAAATTCTCTCCGGATGAGGTCAAAAACCAGATAAAAACAACTAGTTGGGTAAGGGAAAACAGCACATCTAGATTAAAGGAACGAAGCAATACCTGAGAATCAGCTGCTTCAACATTCAACATACCACGCACATCCAGGCCCAAAAGAGCAGATCGACGAACCTCTGCCTGCAAGAAAAACACATATAAATGTGTAAATAATAGTTTGTACCATACTTAACTGGATTTGATCTCAGAAGTTCTTCAAAACGACAAGTACAAAGCACAGACTCGTGATCTATTCTTTAAAATATCATTTACAAAGTACAAACATATGATCATCTTTCTTTCTTTTTTTGAGAATAGTAACAGATGATCATCTCTTCTTTAAAACAATATTTTATTTTATTTTATTTTTGATGACCATGGTGTCCGGACCAACTTTGGCGCACCTTGACTAATTCCTCAAGATCAAAATGTACAAGGTAGGTACCTCTGTCCACCAAGGCTAGTACTTTTTATCAGTTCTCAGTATTTTAAGAAATCCAATTGTTGGTCATTAAAGAATACAAAAGAAAGAATTTCAAATTTACAAGATACGATCTATCTGGATCCAAAGTGTATTGTTCCAACAAATATTGAACTAAAAAAAATTCGGGAATTGAACCTGGTTCTCACCCACTTCATTGACTACCAAGTACCCTTGGGTGCTATTCTATAAAACAACATTTTTTCCCAATAACAAAATTGATCTATATTTTATCATAAGATATCTGATCTTTATTACAAAAATCACTGCACTTCTTCCAAATGTCAATATCACTTCTTAGTTGAACAATTAATTTGTATTGGTGAAATTTCTTGTCAAAAGATGGACAACTTCATTTTCTGGCTACCTCGTTAACTCAAAATGCCAACAGCAATGCAGCTTAGCTGCTATCCTTCAGTCTGTTTTGTCTTTTTGTAACTTGGGTTGTTCTCTTAGCCGCTATAAAACTTAACAATGGGGTCAAATATGCCCCAATTCTGATCCATTTAGTGGAAAAGATCATATTACTACCAACCATATGCTACTGCTTTGAAGATTGCTCCAAATCATCATTATCAGGGGAAAAACAAAGTTGCTCCCAATGATACTCATGCCTTTCGCCCATTTGAAGATGTGAAGTGTAAAATATCTTATTATTTCTTTTTTAATTGGCACACTATCCTCTTTTTTTACTTCTAAGAGACGCAGCACTTATAAGAAAAATATAAGAGAGAAGTAGCCAGCCCAAAGGATGAAGCCATCAGAATAGAAATATATAATATGGGTAGGTAAACAAAGATACCTTTGGATGTTCCATGGCAAACCAAACTTTTGAATTAGATATTTCATGTGAAAGATCTAAATTACAGTTCAACATCCTGATAACTACTTCATAGTCATTTTTGGACCGCAGTTTAATATCCTGCACGCAAAGAAGAAAAAGATATTTTACATCAATGATTAAACTAAACAATTACCCCATAATAAGAAAATATCAAAAACCACACAGAATATGGAGAGACAAGCAAGAAAAACAAACCTCAATATATCTGTTGACAGCTTCACGTGACTCAAACAGATATTTCTTAAGGAGAGAAACCAATATCTGATTGCACCGGCTCCCTAATAATTATAAGCATAGAATGACATGAAAAAAGAAATACAGGTTAGCAAAAGCAGAACAAGAAATATTATTCAAGAATCTATAGGATCTGAGATGCTTATTCAGACATGCAGTTAAAGAACACCAGGAGTCTTCAAGGGTGAGCAGAGTAGTAGTGTAACACATTTACTTGCATGTTTCTTCCTGTAATACCCCGTTAACCACTACAAATTAAAAGTTAAAACGATCATCCCCTAAAAGAATGGGATCTAATTTAATTTCATATCCAGTCTACCACATACCCCCAACCCCAACCCCACAAACTCTTTTCCTTCTTTTCTTTGAACCCAAGTACGCTTTTCCCTTTTATCAACATTTAATTGAATTTAAATTAAGCAGACGCTTGGACAGTGTGCCTACTCAACTACTTTTAGCATATATGACATTTATGCACGTCAGGTTGGCAAAATCAATGAAAATATTTCAAATGCAATAGGATGGAATAGATGATGTGCATGCTAGTCTTAAAACAAAGCAAACCTGCAGCTGCTGAATCATTGTCCTTCAATATCCGCAAAGATGTGTTAAGCAGCTTTGCGACTATACGAGCAACAAAGTCCTTTAAAGGAACCATCTCTACTATAGACAACAGAGTTCCATGGCAAAGATCATCAGAACAACTACAAAACATAAAAATTAAAGTCAGAGGGTCTAGCAAATAGTAAAACGCCAGAGAAGGTAAAGCAGCCATTCCCACCTGTATTCAACAAGAGAGTCCAAAAACAAGGCCAGAAATTTCTCTGTGTTGAACTCCTCTACCAATTCACTTAGAAGTCCCGAAATATCCCTTTAGACAAACAGCCAGAAACAGGATTCAGAGGAATATTACAAATTTCAACTTAGGCAACATATGGTTTACTATGTGGTGGTACATGAGCAGGGTACAACGTAGTACCTGATGTCCTTGAGGATATCAACGATCTTCTTGGGGATAATTTCAACAGATTGCAACTACATAAATTGTTATTCAACCGGAGTATGAAGTTAGAGACATAGATAACAATTGCTAGAACACTTGCAAAATTCAACCAGCATGCTAATAGTCAACATTGTAAAAGAGAAGGATATGTTCCTGTGCCATTCCTCATGCAATCAGATAAACATGTCTTTTATATAAAGGTAACAGCGATCAATATTCAATCAATTAAACAAATACTAGCATTCTATCTGGAAAATGGGCAGACAGATAGACACCACGACACATACAGATGAGGAGACATAATAGGCTTAACACCATATTGACATTTTAAAAAAATTAAGCATTCGGTAATCTAGATAAATATCCATTTCTCTAACTATAGCCACCAGAAAGGCCCTAATAATTCACTGGATTGCATCCAAGCAAAGAATGAAATTTGAGAACGTAAAGACCATCATCTTGGGAATCCTATCCCTAATTGATCCTCAAGACTTTACTTCTAAAGTATTGACTCCCTTGCATATAATGTGTCCATAGTTTTATCATAATGAAGGTCCAAGATAAATGTGCACACAACAAACTATTAGTAACTTATACCATAAACAAAGTAGATACAGATAAGTTCCTCTTTTGCCTTCATCTTAAATCTCAGTTGGTTCTATCCAAAGTTCTCATTATTAACCATGCATCTTACATAAAATTCTGAATATCTTTATACTAGAAGACAAAGAAACTCTCCTACAAGCTATGTTGAGAGCTAGTTAAACATTGTTGTTCCAGATTCCATGATTTCCTAGTTTTTTTTATGTAGAAAGGGATAATCAGATAACTGACACACAAAGTTCCTTTTTTAGTTAAACGTAATCATCTATCAACAACAAAAAGGTGTCTAAGAGAATACAGTAATAGACTAATAAAAAAATCACTGTTACCCCTAGAACCAAACAATTAAACAGATAAATATGCTTTCAACAGTTCCCACTTTAAAATCATACAATAATAAGTTCTCTGCTAACCACCAGTTTGCTACTCGACTTTTGAGGCTAAGCTTTTACAGACTGTTGACAGTAACTAAAAAAAAAACAATTCACTGACACTCTTGAAGCTCACCTGACAGTATCCATATCCATTTAGATATCTAGGTGTCGTAAAATATATACAAGCAGTTATTTGTGGGATGATTCTTTAGTATCAGCTACCATAAGAACAATAACACTTTTAAGGTAGCTAAGTGATAACGAGGAAAATATACAACACTATCAGAGTAATAGTGTAAGAAATCCATTTTCTAAGTCCACCAAGCTTTCCACTAGAAGTCTAGAACACAACATAATTTGCATATTTAGTACGCGTTTGGCCATAGGATTGGGAGCATGATTTAGCAATTTTATTTCAAATCAACGTATGCTTAAAAAATCTGCATAAAATTCCAACTTCAATTTTAAATCATGATTTCAAATCTCAAAATTCCTTAAACAGTAGGATTCAGAATTCCTAATTGTGATTTCAAATAAGAAAGAAAGACCGACTTTTGAAACTTGTGCTCTAAAATAAATTATAGATATTTGTGTGGCTAGAAATCATTTCATTGAGGATAAAATAGATATTTTAAAGTTAAATTGTTACTAAATATAAAAATGTGTCATTTTTTTGGGACTAACTAAAAAGGAAAGTAAGTCATATAAAATGGGTCAGAGGGAATATAATTGTTGATTTATTGAACCAATGAATCTTTGAAAAATTATGTATATTTGAAAGTTTGTAATAACATGTAATAGCAAATGTTTATTTATAAAAGGAACATGGAAATATGTGATTTATTAATTCAACGTTTTAGGATATTCTGATACCTTGTTTATGAACAATTATTTGCTCATTTGGTAAAATTGTATAAGAGTTGGGGAAGTTTTGATAATTTTCACAAATTATGGGATTTTCATATTATAAGAAAAAATGCAACTTAAGAAATCCAAATGCATGTCCAAACAAAACTTCACCTTCAAATCAACTTGTATCATGTCCAAAGGACCCTTAGTATATATCCCCCAGGATAAAATATATCAAAAAGAACCACATACTATATTTTTCTAACCCAAACCAGAGGGAAGAAATGCTGAAAATACTCTCTACCAAAGTGAATGGAACACAACAATACCTGGACAAGAGTGACTAGGGTCATCAAAGACATACGGCACCACTGCAAGTTAGTAGAATCTCTTGCATCTGCTCGAGCAACTTCAGCAAGGGTACGGATCAAGCTTTTGACAACCTTAGGGGACAGAGTTACCTTATCAGCTAGCAGGCTAACGATCATCAGAGCACCAGCCTACAAAAAGCCAAAATCCCATTCACAAGATCAATGAATGATATGGCTTGAAGACTCTAGAATGTCTGAATGTAAGGAATTCCACCGATACAAAATGTGCCACGCATTTAATCAAGTAGGAAAAAAGGACACTACAGGGGAAGACTTAGAAATGTAAGTTAACGTGATTGGAATGAGCAAAAACGCATAAAATGTGACTGTATTTCCACGTCTCAGTCACAACATGCATAGATCTCTGTTTGGGTAGCACTAAAAATCAAACAGGACAAAGGTTCATGACAGCCTCCAGATTTGCACAGTACAAGTCAAGCCAACATCTTACTCTGGAGTATCAAACAGTGATCGACATCTTTAGACTAAGGAGGACTTGGTGACAAGAGCAAAATAAAAAGAATGTCAAGCAGCATTATAACATAAAATAGTTATCGCATACGAAGCCACTAAGCTAACCTTTTGATCGGTTCCTCCTCTGGAGCCTGGTTGAAGTCCAAATTCCACAAAAGGCAGGACTCTCCTCACTGCATCACTGTCTATCGTAGTGAGTGATCCTAAGACCTCAAATATTACAGCTGTACAAAAGCCAGATACAGGCCTTGATGGCTCAACCTTCTTTGAAGCTGTCACCTATAAATTTCCATTCAAAATTTGTAATACATCAAAAAAAAAAAAATCAAAAAGACAATCATGTATACACACAAGGGATAGATGCATACATAGTTGCACAAACACTCTAAGATCCCAAAGTCACGTATACTTTGTTGCACGATAATCTTCCTGGGGAGTGGTGCACCAGAAGCCTTAACCCCTTCAAGAAATTTCCATTTGCTATTCCTGAAACAGGCAGAAGATGTTATATTCCTGTATCTGATATCCTAGGCCACCACATGAGATAAGCAAACATTAACATTCTTACCCAGTGTCTATTAGTTGCACTACTCGAACGAATACATGAGTGTCATGGTAAGGCAAGGCACATAAAATTAATTCCTCGATATTATATATGTGGATTCTGTTGCAAGAAAAATCAGATAGAGTTAGATACAGAAACAAATGCAAATAGCATGAAACAAACAGTGTGTGTAAATCAAGTGGTATAGAAACATTTAAGAAGCACCAATAAATAGTGTGTTGCATTAAATTCAACAACTGAAATTGAGCAGCTTACTTGTATCTACGAATCAAGTACTCTAATGTCTTTAGGGCTGCTGATAACTCAAAATATCCTGATAACAACTGCAAGTAGGAATAAATTGATGCATTGATTCGTTTGTTTTCCTCAATGCCCATCAACTCTCTATCCAATTCTCTACTCCCATAACTAAACAAGTCACTTTTGTACTTCTTAAATCTTTCTTCGATACTTATTAACACCTCCAAACCTGAATGGCATATAATAAAACACCAGCAAAAGTTTTATTTAGGTGCTGTCCAATACAAATGAATAACAATAACAACAATCGAAGTCCAGAAAAATATGAAGAGTAAATGCTTGAAGAAAAAATGAATATAAAACTATTTTGATTTGCCCTGCACCCTGTATATCTACATGTGTAAGATAACTTTGTCCAATACATAACTTCTTGGTAATACAGAAAATCTCAATTAGGAACTGCCAATAATCTTTCTGGTTTCACTTCAGCCCAAAAACACTGAAGCGCACAGCTTAACAATCAGGCATAAGTTTCGGCACATGCGGCACTTGAAAGGTGGGATTTTGGAACAATTAAAGAAGACTATGCATGAGGACCAAGCAAAAAAAGTACACACCAAAACAACTCCCTGTATCCTACTGAAAATTACAAGTAACAAGCAGGTATTTGTAAATGCTTAAAAAGGGTTCGCACCTGATTGAGCAATGTTGAGAATGGTGTCGAGCTCGATATCGGCGGCTTCTTTTGGGTCAAACAAGATTGAAGGTCGAGTGAATGGTCGTTTACGCTGCTCAGTATCCGGGACTGCTAACCGCTGCAGTTGAGCAACCAGTGAAGTAGCCATCGTTAAACCTTAACTGTTAAGCTGCTTTTTTGTAACCCTGAGAGAGATGAAAGAGAGTTTAGGCGCTTTTTGTAAGCCCGAGAGGAGTGAGGAAGAAAGGAGACGACGTATTTGGGGTTTAGGGTTTTAGAATCGGTCCCTTCTTTTTTTTTTTCTCTATTCTCTTTTCTTTTGACTGAAAAATAACATATGAGTAATATTTACAATTAAATTGTGTAGCTCAAGTATTACAAAATAAGAATCGCATATACTATCTATCTATTATTATTCTCATTACATAAAATTGTGTCTTACTCACAATTAAATTGTGTAGCTGAAATATCACAGAATAAGGATGTATATACTATCTATCTATTGTTTGTTTTATATTTTCATATATATAATTCCTTATTTACATATTTGTTTAAATAATAAGAAAATTATACCAAGTGGTCGTTCATAATATTTCTTTACCACTTTTTTGTTTTACAAAATTGTCCGAAATGACCAAATATGGATAAAATGGTCATATTTGATGTAACTAATATATATTTATTATAATTCTTTTCTCCAGAAAAAGCATGCACGATTCTGTCCGAATTTTTTCACCTCTTCTTAGCTTTCCGTTTTTAGCTCGTCCTCTTCACCTTCGATGGAGGTAAGCTATCTCCTTCTTTGTTGATTATTGTCGTTTTTTCATTACTTTGAATCTTCATAGGTGATTTCTAGGTTTTATTAGGATTTAGGGTTCTGACTATGTGTTGTGGGTGGATTATAGCTCGTGGGGGTGTCAAAATGAGCTCAAATATAGTTAATCCGTCCAATTCGTCCAATATTTTATGGGTTGGGTTCAAGATAATTTGAATTGTGTTCAATCTTAATTCATTACAGTCTTAAGTCATTTTAAGAGAATCTTCAATTGAGTCCAATTTTATCTCCAATTTCAACCTGTTTTAACATTATTTATTTGCATTGATGTTGTGTGTGTATCGGTTGTGAGTGCAACCCATGCTTCTTCAAATTAAATTTTTTTTGAAATAAATGTTTCAAAAAAGAAATAAGCCTCTAAACATGGTGAGTATATAATTGTGAATATAAGTCCAAGCGTTAAGATTGCTCTATGCAAAATCATAATCAAAGTGAAGTTGAAGTTGTAGCATGTTGAGTAAAAGGCAGTCAAAGTGTTGTGGACGACAAATAGGCAGATGATCGCCCAAGAAAGAAGTCTGAGGATACAAGTAGGACCGAAGGATGTGATCAAAAGATATTTCGTGAAAATTGACTTACTATATTTTTTTTTATATTTTTGCATTTTTTATAATTGTTAATGGTGGTTCTAGGTCTCTAAGTCTAATGGACATTCCGTTTTGTTTCAAATTAACATATTTTCATTACTTTAATAACATTTGATCATATGTGTATGTCTTCATATTTTTTCTTTTTTCTTTTGTTGTTCCTTGTACTACTTTCATTTTAGCATTATTTGTCAAACTATTTTAATGTTCATAAACACTTGACATGATTCCTTTTTGTATATGTAAAATATTGGTGGTTTTATATTCAATCGACAAACATGTATAATATAGGGTTAGTATGCATACTAACATTGATTTCATGAGTGTATTGAAGAACGCATTGAATAAAAGATAGCTCAAAATATCCCAACAACCTTATTTTGTCTATTTTCTTGAAATACCTGAATTTGTTATTCGGCATCAACTAACACATGCATTATTATTGAGAGGGGTTATTTTGGATGATATTAATGATTTTCCCGTTAAGATTAAGGGCACCATCTTGAGGTACGGTCTTAAAGAATTTGCAATCGTGACCGGTCTTAAGTGTTTTGATGACAACGAAAGAGTGCAAATTATTGAAGAATTCAGTTCATTGTTGTATACATATTATAGAAATAGTGAAAAAAGTAAGAAAATTTGAGTTGTTGCATTGCTTGATCATGATCTTTGATTCCAAATCGAAACTGATTTTGAATAGCATAGTTCTTCAAAACTTTGACAATCGTTATCTTATCCTTATAGATCTATCGTTTCTCAGCTTTCAGGTGAAAACAACTATCACTAATATAATTTACCTTCTCTCTCATTACTTCACCATAACCTATGATTCCAACCTCAAGCATTTCAAATATATATGCATTGTATACTTTTTGTATACTATCTTTATTTTCTATAGAGAGACTAGCAACTGTAGTCCAGTTGTTGAAGACCTCCACAAAAATTCATTTTAACGTGACATAAAGTGGGTACGAAGATATATCTGAATTTTTTCGTTTCAACTCCATATAAATCTTAACACTCGTGGTATTGTGTATTAATATAGATAGAGACTGATCGGTGAGGATATATTTCATCTCCATGAAGTATGCTGTGGTAGTTACACCAATTTTGTGTAGAAACAATGGTAGTTAGATCTTCAAGATCACAATCAAAATTGACAACATCAATAACGTAATTGGTGTATTTATTTTTATTATCCCATACACCTTTGTGTTGAATCAAAATTGTGAAACAATCCATTGAGATTGATGATTAATAGATAAATTGATAAATCAAAACAGGAATTGGCAGAATCGGCTAAATTGAAGAATTGACAATGAATCACCAGCAAAATTGAGCTTTTCTCGACGAAATTAGAGAGAAATCGTTGTTTGCGCGGTAATGGAGACAGAAAACAATTTTTTTTCATTTTTGAATGAGTGAACTAGGGTATTTTTCGGGCTTTACAAGATCTCTAATTTTGGGATATATTTTTTCCGGGTAAATGGAACTTGACAAAAAAAAAAATTGTAAACAAAGTAGTTTATTGTATAATTATCAAATTTTCCCTAAATAGTATTGATAAACTTCTTATAATTTTTTTGTGTTTTTTTAATTTAGGATACATGTATAATTTACATGCATGAAAAAACTAGTGCTAACATTTTTAAAAGGAGAAATTAAGCAAATGCTTCATAAATACAGATTAATTATTAAAAATACACCCCATTACATTGATGTCCCCTAAATATGTACAATAGATGTCCCAAGTGATAATTTCGCGTAACTGATACTAAATTAGTATATATATATATATATATATATATATACTATAAGAGTATCTATATATATATATTATACTATAAGAGTATCTATATATATATATTATACTATAAGAGTATCTATATATATATTTGTGGTATCAGTAAGGTTTCTTGTTCAGAAATTACTCATTAGTCAATGATACTATAAGAGTATGTATATATCTATAAGAGTAAATATAAATTTTTTTGGTATCATTAAGGTTTCTTGTCCACACCCTAACAAAAAAAATAATCAAATGGTATCTCTAATAAAGGATAATATGAAGAAAAAAAATTATAAATGAGAAAAAGAATAAAACAAAAAATAAAAATAATTAATGAGAAAGAACAAAAATAATTAATGATATGACAAAAATAATAAATGAGAAAAAAGAACAAAAATAACTAATAATATGACAAAACTTTTGGGTTGGAGAGAATCGGACCTAAATTTTAAAAGGGCTAGGGCGAATTTGAGCCTAAATTATTGAGCAAGTTACATAAATGACTATATTTACAGGGTTATTGAAGTTCATTAGTTATAAGTATGTTATTTACTAAAAATGACTACATTTTATATGAATATCTAGTTGTATTTGTGTATTTTTTTTTAATTATGTCCTAAAATTCTCAACTTCCCATTATTACATTAACAACTAATGATTACATAGTCAATGCAATGCGTATATTCTTGGATTCCAATTAGTTTTTAAAAAAATTGGATACATCGTACACAAATTTTCATTGTCGCTATTGTTCTTGTTCAAGCGTAAAGGTATTTCACGTAAGTTTCTTTAGTTAAATTGATTTATTATAATTGTGAATGAATCTTGTTTGTTTCGGTTTCAAATACGCGAACTTCATTACAAGCATAATTGTATCCCTAAGATTGCTCAATACAATTGTGTTGATATATCAATACAATTGGACAATCTAGAAAAAAAGATGACAATGAACTATACTACAATATGATTATCCAAATGTATATGTGTCACGACCCAGACCGTCGTGAGTGGCACCCACACTAACCCTCCGGTGTGAGAACCAAAACTACAGCCCAACTAATCAACTTAACCAAAGTAATACACATTTAAAACTACGAAAGCAGGTTTAAATAACTATATAATTAATACAGAGTCCCCATAAACTCAAAAGATTTAAATAACTAACCAAACTACTGCGGAAGAACAACTCCTAAAACCTGAAAGTCATTGTACCAAAACTCTACTAACGACAAGTCTAAGAACAAGGGGTACAACCCCGAAACTAAACAAACACCTTAAACAAATAGTATGAGTCTGAAAAGAGTGGACTTAAACAAGAGAGATCAATGACAATCTGAAAGAACTGGCTCACCCTTGAATTCGGTCACGCTTAATAGTCACCTAGCTGAGGTCTACCGATAGCCGCCTGAAGATGTCATGTACTAAACAAAGAACAAGCAAGTGCATTATCAGTACACAACCACAATGTACTGATAGGATCACGCGGCTATCCTAATAAGTGAAACACATGCAAGTAACCACAACATTATAAAATAGGCATATACCGAACATATACAATATTAGTCATCTTTTCAGGATCAATATAGTATCCCACGTTCTCAATAATACACATTGGTTATCAATTTAGAGCAACACACAGTCTACCAATATCAATCATCATTAAATATGAACGTAATCATCACAAGTAAATATACAACACAATTCAATGGTCCTCTCACGGAACCTAATTCAATAGTCCTCTCATGGAACCCACACCCAAACTGTTAGCGTACCGGTACGTGGTACCCGATCCAATATTTATTTCAGAACGTGGCAATCGATCCCATGTTTATGTCGGAACGTGGCAATCGATCCAAGTTAGTGTGTCAGAACGTAACACCTGATCCATTCAACAAACCACAATCACAACCACAATGTATATTCTCACAATCATACAACAAGAGGTGATTCATGGCATACAATTATTCAATTATCCTCATTTACAATTAGGGTGATCAATAATGCAACATTCACATACATCCATGCATTATAATGAGCAATTACAAATATATATCACATTAACATGAAATCACAACCATCACCTACCTTGAATCCAAGCTTGAATCTCCTCTTTTTGGATTCTCTCCGCTTTCTCTAGGTCTACAAACATTTAATATACGCAAGGATCAATAATTAAATGTCTAATTATTCGGATTATAACAAACCCAATAACCCAAGACCAAACCCATGATCTCATGATCCCAAATTATGGCTTTTCCACCATTAACTTCATATCAAAACCTTCCCCCAATGATAATTACCCAAGAAACTACGTTCTACGGATCGAAATACGGATTCGGGGAGTGAAAACCTTACCTTTAGCCTCAAGAATGGTGAAAAACCATCAAGAACATGCATGGGGTCGTTCCTTAGCTCTCAAAGTCAAAAAGTGCAGAATAATAACGTTTTTGGGGTTTATTTTTTACTTAAGTCGCGACTGTCCCGCTATGGCGGCCCCCATCCCGCCACAGCGACCCCGCCCTGGCGGAAATGATCCTGCCACAACGGCTTGCACAGAACTAGTGAGCTAATTAAATAATTTCCAAACCCCCATTTCACAACACACCTTCATCCCACGACACTCGAAACATATTTTTTTCACGCTAAGATCAATTTTGTGAGTTCTATTCACTTGAATTCAATTCCGTAAAGCCGTACGGGTTCCTTAACGTCTTCGCTATCTAGTCATGTGATCAAAATCATAATTAGATCACCCACTTATTACCATATTTCCCTAGACCTTACTGACTCCGATTTCGTCCAAATCTGAACTAGGTTGAGAAATTCCAAGTTACTACGAAAAAGTTTTCCGGCCCAAATTTTTTCCCCGTTGGCTTTTCTATAACGATGGAAACCGGTCATTACAATATGTATTTCACTCTATAAAAAAAAATAGATGTGTTGTATACATATACATTCAAATCTATGTAATGTATTTATGTATCCGAATGCATTTGTATTTCCAATTTGACAATCTATGAAAAAATAACAAGTATTCAAATGTATATGTATTCCACTATGTTCAACATTCAAATACAATTATATATGTGTAATCAAGAGAAGAAAATGTATTCATGTATTTGATTACCTAGTCAATGTATTTACTCTTGGATTCCAATTAGTTTTAATAAATTGGATACATCGTACACAAATTTTCATTATCGCTATTATACTTGTTCAAACGTAAATGTATTTCACATAATTTTCTCTAGTTAAATTGATTTATTGTAATTTTGAATGAATCTTGTTTGTTTCGATTTCAAATACGTGAACTCCATGACAAGCATAACTGTATCCCTAAGATTGCTTAATACAATTGTGTTAATAAATCAATACAATTGGACAATCTAAAAAAAATGACAATGAACTATACTACAATATAATTATCCAAATGTATAAGTATTTCACTCTATAAATAAGTAGATGTGTCGTATACATATACATTCAAATCTATGTAATGTATTTTTGTATCCAAATGCACTTGTATTTCCAATTGGACAATCCATAAAAAAATAACAAGTATTCAGATGTATATGTGTTCCACTGTGTTCAACATTCAAGTACAATTATATGTGGCGTAATCAAGAGAAGGAAATGTATTCATGTATCACCTCATTTGTATCATTAAATTGTATATTTGAATGTTGGTGAAAATAATTTCTTCAAACAAAACCCTATGAAAATCGAGCAAACATATAGGTGTATACAAATATAAACGAGAAAAAAATGCAATTAGAAAATACCCAATGAAAATGAATCACAAAAATCGTTCCTACAATCATGCAAAGGATCTTGAATTAGAAGGAAATTGGGGGAGAGGGGATAATAAAAAGATACATTGATGTGTATATTGAAAGAGAAAAATATTGAATATGGTAAGCAGTGGAACATAGCACCATAAAACGTGCATATGACATTTATCATAGGTGTGTAATGATATATTTCCTATTTAATAATTATTTAAATACATATAAATTTTTTTTAAAAAAAGATGTCAATTCATGTTTAATTAAGTTTGCTAATTAATATAAAAGTATATCCATATAGCTTAAAAAAAATAAACTTTAGCTATATACATTAAATATAAATTTATCTTTGCTATATTCTGTAGTTTTCCCCAAATTTAAAGGGAAATGAAGGGTAATTTGGCTTAAACTAAAGAAGAGGTATAGATTGTAATTTATTTTGAATTAATGGATATTTGCTGAATTAGTTTGAGTTGAGTTATGAAATTGTAATTATTTTGTATTTTATGGCCCATTTGCGTAGTTTTGCCGGTTAACAACCAACAATAGAACTTGCATTAAATATTCCCCCAAATTACGAATTATTAAAGCAATTTTTATTTTTATAACAGACCATCCAATAATATTGTAGATGGAGTTATAACTAAGATAACATAGCATATCAATATTAATAGTTTGATAGAAATATGCCTAATCCTATAAATTGATCTTTTACCTAAAGTATTTCAAAATCTCGTAGTATTTTTTTTTTTATCATAGACAATGTAAACACTTTAGGTGAGTACAATTATTATTATTGTTGTATCAAAGTTCAAATATTACATTTGGCAATATATAATTCTAAAAATGATTATGCATAGAACTTGATTTTCAGCTCCTTGCAACATATTGACGCTTAGCTCACTTTTGTTTATGCATTGAAATGTTTAGCAATTCTTATATTCAAACAATACAACTTTATATGGATATATCTTTTTCACCTTCGTAAGCAAAAAATTTAAGAACCAATTCAGAACTTTAATCTACTTATTAATACAAATCAAGTTTATCAAGATACGACTAAAGGTCAACGATAATTTCATCTTAATTGAACTCACATTTACTGCAATTTTATGAAATAAACAGTAAAAGGCATAGTATAAAACTTACTCATGTTGATAATTTCGGATAAAATATGAATGTTGGAGGAAAAATATTACTCCCGTTTAAAATCACTCATCCAACCAGCTAAAATATAGGTGGATTAGGGGTTGACCCTAATTTGCCAACACTACATGTTAGTGATGTAATTCATATATATTCTAAGTATAGAAAACAATCCCATAATAAATATACTTCACCCAAAAGTGTCTACATTTTCAAATAATAATCAAGTAAAAAATATATTTGTATACAAACAACGTAACTTTTACCAATTCACTCATTTTAATCATTTTCTAGTTTTGAGTTTATAAATAGAGATCTCTAGTATTTAAGTTTGGATACACTTCTATCGTTTCTTTAATTTTTAGAAAATAGAAAGAATAGGAATTACATTGACGAATATTCTTTTTCTTACATAAATATAAATGGGTGACTAATTTTTACCCAAATCACAACACCATCAAGTCTTGTGTATTCCCTTTTATTAGTAGCCGAGAAATGGAGTGTCACGTCACCAACTTTAAAATCCGCTTATATATATATTTATTTATTTATTGATAAATATAAGAATATATGTATATGTAAGTTGGTAATATTTGCTGCATTAGTCAAGACACATATTTCCTTTAATCCTACTCCTAAAAGGTTTCTAAATATAAAACCACGCATATTAGGATTAATTTTAGGATATTACATGCATTTCAAAAAATAATTTAATCCCATTCCTACTAGGTTACTAGGAAGAAAACTTTTTCCCCCTAAATTCATGAACAAGATAATATGTTGTTAAGATTATGGGGGTTATAGTAATTTTTAAAATTAAATATATATAATATATTTATTAGTTAAATCGTGGTTAAAGATTTACTTTGAGAAATAAAATCTTAGCCATATATTTTAAACTATACCATGTGTCATTAATCCAAATAGGAATTTGGGGAAAATGGAGAGAAGCCGAATTCAAAATTATAATTAATCCTAATCCTACAAGGACACATGTACTTTTTAAATTCCCAAACATAATAAGTTTAGACTCCGAATCATAATAGGTTTATCAATCGAGAATTAAACTTATAAAACCCTATCTTGCCTTCTAATTGTTCCATCTTCATACTAAAATCCCTTGCCTTTTAATACTTTGAGATTTGTCGCTAGGAAAAAATTCTTATCATTTAATTCATTATATTTTTGAAATTACGAGTTTTTTAATACGTAATTTTATACTTACGATTCCTATCAAAAATAATAGATGGAGAAGCCGAATCTTCTCCCTATATACGCCTTTTTTATTTTCGCTTTCATTTTAGCAGTGGTATTTTATTATATAGTACAAAGCACACTCGATCCTTCTTATGAAGAACCACTATTACCGCAAACGAATTATTATGTGGTAGACATTCCACAAGATCATGACGTGGGAATAGAAAGAGCTCGTGATGTGACAATAGAAGGAGCTCAACCATTACCTTCTCCATTCAAGAGAATCTACTTAATCGAGGTGAACCTGGATTAACAATGAGAAGCGGTCAAATTATATCAGTAGCAAATTAAAGATATCAGGACGGACGGTTGGTTGTAGCAATGACATGTTACACAGTTAGTACTAATTTCTCTGTAGAACTCAATTATTTTTTTCCTGTAATATTGAGATCATAATATGTTTATCGTATTATCAATTTATTTTATCTCGTATTTAAAGGTAAGTTAGTTTTGACAAACTTCATATCGAACATATTGTTGCTTCTTCTTCTTTGAAAAGTAAAAATTCAAATTCGAAGTTAGGCTTTTGGATTTAAACTTCGTTCAGACTTGATTCAAACATTATATATTCTTTCCTCTTGCCATTAATTTGTGACTACCACATGTTTAGCCATAAAAACTATATATGTTTATTTTTTTTGGAATAATTTTTTCACTTTATTTTAAAATCAATCTTTTATCATGAAAATTTTGAATTTAACTTGAAGTTGAAATTCGAATTTGAGAAACCTCCAACTACTCTATTTTCATAATTTCAAATAAAATTGTCTCCTCTCTTTTGCAAAAAATATAATCAAACACAATTTTGATTTTAAAATTGATTCCAACTTTAAAATTTTCAAGAGAACTACTATTGGACAGGTGAAAACATTTGTTGCAATGGGCTTGAATCTTTTTACAGAGAGTGAATGCCTTAGCCTGAAGAGATCTTATTTCTTCATTTTATTTTCAATTGTAATATTGTAATTTTCACTAACACAAAATTAAGGAACCGAATTCTTAATACCTGAGAAGACTAAACACTTGACAATCCATAAATAGAAAGTTCCGTCTTGACAAAATTCAAGTAAAAGGAGACCCTTGCAAGAAGCCAAAATTGATATGTCAAGAGGTAAAGTCTTTAATATTTCGCCTCGACTAGGATTTACACAAACTTTATAGAATACTTTTGATATTTCGTATTTTGATGAAGGTGATGAGTAGATGAGTTGTTTAGAAATATTTTGATCTTGAAACCACTGCGAAGCATAACTTTGAGTAACGTTTGGTTCACAAAGTTTATTATTTAAGCTCTTGCATAGAATTTTACATTGAATTGCAAGCTTCACGGACAAGCGGGAGATGATATTCATAACTATATCTTCATTCAGTTCCATAACTATTGTATTTTTATTTTTTGTTGAAATTAGCTTTTGTTTATTTAGGTTTAGCATTCTTTTGTATCAATAAAATAGATTACTAACGTTAGTTTTGTATTTCTATTTAATATGGTTAGATTTAAATTTGACTTTAGGGTTAGGACTCTTTAACCAAAATTGTCTAGGATTCTGCCACTAATTATGATCACTTTAGGTTTAGTAGTTAATCTCAACCATAGATTAACTAATATACACTAATGTATTGCCCTCCGTATTTCTCTCATGAATGATAAAATTAGTTATTCAGCATGAAGAATTGGTTATAGTGCTAAAATTATTGGAAGTCATATATTTTTTTATAAGCATTAATTTCTTATTGTTTAAACTGAAAACGGAAGTTTTAAGGACCAAAACCGATTGATTTAATGTATTTAGAAATTGATAATCGATAAATCAAATCGATAATACATAAAATCGAATCAAACCAACCGAACCGATGCATATGTCTAACATGCTGAAAAAGGTTCAAACAAAGCAACAAATACGAAGTTGTGAAACTTATTATAGCAGATGAATTCCTTGAAATGCTTGCTGTGACTTCACTGGTCTAATACACAAATAATTTTTGTCGAAGACCATCGATATTAGGAACAAATAAATGTCCTAATTGAATCCTCAAGACGTTATCATTTGCATCAACTGTGAATAAGGTGTATTCACCATTTTGCACTCCATCCCTTAGCTTCATCAACAATTTATTTTCCTACTATTTGGATTTTGTTCTCTCCACGATTTCAGATTGTGCTTAACTGATTTCAACTAATTCTTTGTTATAATTGAACTCCAAGACTAGCAAGTCTTCAAATTTCCTTGCCCATTGACATTTCATAAGGTCTAACATACGCTAAGGTACTCATAGATTTTCAACTCCAGGCATCAACAACAATATTAGCCTTGTTAGGATGATATATAATTATATTATCCATCATAAAATATGGATAACTCAGTCATTACCTATGGGTATCCACAAATTGCTCTCTCCTTAATAGATGTAACGGAGTAGGAACCTAAAAAGTACACTTATTGAGGGTGTTTTTGCTATGAACAAAAATATTCTTATTAAATACTTTTTTCAATTTTTTTCATATTTGATTGACTTAAATATTTTAGAAAATATTTACAAATGAACTTATTTTTCTCTAATTTAAGAAAAAGTGACTTTCATACATGAAGTAAAGGGGGGAAAATCAAAACTTTCCTTAAATTTTACCCATTTTCACTTGATCGACTCATATCCGACTTGACCCGCCGGTTTGTTACCCCTAATTAGGTGTATAATATTGTATATCAAATTCTGAACATTTTTTGTAAAAACAAATATGAAAATTTTGTACATTATTATATATCGGATATATATTATGGTATACCAAATTATATTTTAGAATGAAAATTTGTGATGTAAGTTGTAAGCTATAATTTTGTATTGTAAGTTAGGTAATGGTACTTTTATAAAAAAAATTCCCTAATTAATATATTAAGAAACAAACCTAATTAATACTACTATACTAAGAAACAAAATTTAAGGTATCACATTTCACAATTTATTCAACTTATAAATTCTCAATCTTGCACACTTGTTAACAGTTCACATTTCACAGTTCATATTTTTATATTAGCTACTTCTGTTTGTCACATTATTGATCCATACATCAAAAAATAAGTTCGTTTGTGTCTTATTTTTTAATAACTAAGAAGTTCATGAAGCAAGTGTTGCAAGGACCAAGGTTCAAAATTCGAATATGAACCCACACTTTTACTATTTTTACTTAATATCATACTTTTGTACGAGGGAGAATTTGATATCATAACATGCGTCTAATTCATACATCACGTGTTGTACTCTCATCAGTAGATCATAATTTGATTTTATGAAAGAAGTTTAAGGGTCATTTAATATATTTTGATTTCAGGTTAGTGGTCACACGAACATATTATTCAGCTAGCTAGCTTCATTCACATTTGGTAATATAATCAAGTGACACATTCATTATCTTTAATGTTCTTGTTCATTGTTATATTATCATTATTGATGCTCAAGGGAGAGGAGAGGGTAGTAAAGTTTGGATTTAGGACCTCAAAATTTTATTGATGGTAAATTTTATGATTTTATTATCGTTTAAACAATTAAAATTTGCAAAAATAATAATTTAAAAGTACAAAATAATTGTGAAAAACAAAGAAAGGAAGAATGGCTACTCTTCATAATATTTAGAAATTTAAATTAAACTACTTTAAATGCCATATTAATAAATAGAATTTTTACAATAATATCAACATCTCATTTATTTAAATTATCTCTTATTTATATAAATAATATTATTACCGTGTGAAATTAAAAGTAAAAGTTTTATGACATTAAAGAATATTATGTTGTAAACAAGAAAAAAAAAAGGGCAATATTTACTCTTTTTGGCATTTGTAAAATGTTTGAGTTATTATTCAAAAAATAATATGAAACTCGCTTATCAAAAGTTTACTTTAAGTTACTAATATATGAATAGTCTTTCTTCCTGCCTAATCTAAGTAACTAGTACCTTAGATATTGTATAACCCTTTGTTTGTCTAAAACTTCAAAAATTCAGATAAGTCGATAATATGGTATACATATTATTGAGGTTCTAATAAAATCATTTTTGTTGATGATGAAATCAACGTGTTCTTTTTTATTACTTATTTTAAGGTTTAAAAACTCATTACTATTTTATTTTTTTATGATAGTAAATAAGAAAATAGTAAAAAAGGTTGACAAGAAACATTCAATTGATATTATGCTGATAGCCACTTGCATTTTCCTTGTCACTGAATAAGTATAAGTTGGATTTGCTTCTCATCCTCAATACAAATTAAAAGAATGCAAAAATCTGCATTTTCTCTTGTTAACACGTATATGTCACGTACTTTTTCATTCTCTTGAGGAAATATCGTACTTTGTACACCATCAAATACTAATACTACATATAGATATGCAACACAATTGTGATAACTTTTTTCTTTTTGAAATATTTCTTAAATATGATATACCATGGTGTATTATTATATAATATATATAGTTTATATTTTTATAATTATTTTTAAAAGCTTTCACATTTTATTAGAATTTGTATAAGATTGAGCGGATTTTTAATACAATAAAGCTCATCTCTCGTTAAATTAAACAAACATTTGCTTTCTTATCAATTTTGTTTTTTCTCCCTCTATTTATATTCATTTTATATATATGTCAGGATTGTATTTATAACTTTCAATTCATATTCCTTTTTGTTATAAGACTGATCCATACGTCAAAAACTATGTTTGTTTGTGTCTCATCTTTGTTAACTAAGAAGTCCTAGGAGCAAGTGTCGCAAGGTCAAACTCAGATATGAACCTACTCATTTACTATTTCACTTCATATCATATTTTTGTATAAAAGAGAAATAAATGTCATGATATATGTCTAATTCATACCGCACGTATTGTACTCTCACCATTAGATAAAATTCACGTAGTTTTTTTTTTGTGTCTCATTATAATTACATTAATTTTATGAAAAAATTTGAAGGTCTTTTAATATAATATGATTTTAGACCATCACTTTTGTTGCGATCACTATCTAACAAAAATGTGTTAGTATTTGAATAAATTCATTCGCATTTGGTAATTGAATGACACATTCATTGTCTTTAATGTTCTTGTCATTGTTATCTTACCTTAATGGAGACTTTATAAAATTTGATTGAAAATTTAGAGGTAGTCGGGTGTCTCAAGGGAGGGGCAGGGTAGTGAAGTCTAGATTTAGCATTTAGGACCTTGAAATTTTGAGATCCCAAAAAACAAAAACAAAAAATTATTTTTTTGACTACAAATTTATGGAACATGACTTACTAATTTGAAGTCGAATTCATTTTTCTATTGAAAATGTTTTTGATAGGGAATAGGAAAAAAACTTGTCTTATTCGAGAGTATTGAGAAGAAGAAGAGTAAGCATTACCTCAGTTGAAGGAAGAAGTTTGTACCTTAGTCTCTTTGCTTATTTATTCTTCCCGATCTTCGATATGCTTATAACACAAGCTTTTTTTTTTGCCCACTGATGAAAAATAGTTGATTCAATACACAAGTCAAGCAGAAGGGAAGAGCTTCACAAACCCTACTGTCAAGAAAGATCATTAGGGATCCCTAAGACTAAGATCGATAATGTCGTATACTATTATCGGGAAAAAAAAGACCTTTAGAAAACTCATTTTAAGGTCTCTTTATGACCTCAAGGACTCTTTCAAAGTGGGTTAAAACCTCCTTTCTTATAATATAAATATAATTATAAATCTAAATGGATGACACAAAGATATTACAATTGATGAAAAAAAAGATTTTGATTTTTCACTATTAATTCATTTCATTTTCGATTCGAAATGATGAGCCTAACCCTGTTAAATTTTTGATAGAAAATTTTATGATTTTATTTTATTTTAGATAAATATTGAAGTTTGAAGATTTTTTTTTTAAAAGTACAAAATAATTGTTAAAAATGATAGTGAAAACAACCATGCTCCTAAAAATAAATCTAAATAAGTAGCTTTTGAAAATAGACTAATTACATTGAAAGAGAATCTCCGACGACGACGGAACCCTAAATTTGCATACCTAAAACCTATGACCACGGCCACCGGCCAGCCTCCGACGAAGGAGGTTGGCTTAACACCAGTAATAGCAGAAGGAACCAAAGCATCATATACAGACACCCACATAGCACCTATAACACAACATCAAACCATACCCATGAAACCACTAACATATTTACATGGAGAACCAAAGATAGTTTGGGAGGAGGAAGAGATACAACAGATGATCATTAACGAGAAGTTACAATATGCAGTGATGGAAAAAAATTCGTACGAATGGCCAGATATACAAGAACTGAGGAAATTAATACCAAAACAATGTGATCTTAAGGGGGGAGTAAACATTGGGCTATTAAGTAACACGTATGTATTGATACGGGCCTCCCTGCTGGAAGATTATGTGAATCTGTTATCAAAGCCACAGTTTTACATTACACATAATTATCAAGCATACCCTGAAATGGTATCCATTATTTGATCCAGAGAATAACACGACCACACCAATAGCCTGGATCTCTTTCCCATCCCTTCCTCCAAACTTTTTTGGTAAGGAAACTATATTTTCGATTGCAGCAACTATGGGAAGACCATTACAAGTAGATATGGCTACTCAAAATAGAACGAGGCCAAGTTGTGCTAGAGTGATAGTTGATGTCGATCTGCTAGGAGATTTTCCAAAAAGAATTAACATCAGAATGAGAAAAAAGTCAGGAGAGGTGGTTGAAAAATGGGTGGTAATTAATTATGACTATGTGCCAAAATACTGGAGATCCTGCAAACTTCAGGGACATAATGAGAAAGATTGCTACATCATTCATCCAAAACTATATCCCCAAGAAGAAAATGAGGGGGGAGTAGGCAAGGGGCAGGAACAAAAGAAAGAAACAAATATTCAAGGGGAATGAAAAGGAGAAATAACCAACACTATAGAAGACAATGCGAAAGAAAAGAAAGGGAAATGGAAGAAGTCAGAAGAGATAGAATTTAAGGAGCAGAGGAGAACTGGATACAAAAAAGGAAATTATAATCAAATGAGGAAATCAGAATAAGTATGGAATCAGAAGGACATCAGGAGAGGAACACAAATATGGATACAAAGAATCAATTAGGGGCATTAGAAGAACACATGGAGGTTGCAGAGGAACATAACAAGGAACACGAATATATAAATCCCAAGGCTGCAAACATACAATTGGAAGTAGGGAGCAAGAACAAAAAATCAGTAGGGAAGGAAGTGAATGCAAACATGGAAATAGAAGGCACAAGTAGTGAGGCAGGATCATCTAAGACAATGCAAAAATGAGGGACTGGGACAAGATTGAAACTAAATTTCTGCAGCTGATAGCTAAGAGATCCCTGCAACAAATAATTCTGGCAATAGTGATTTATGAAGGCAAGACTGTGAGAAAGTAATTAGTGAAACACAAAACAAGGAAACCAATACATGAGCAATATAAGAAGATACAGTTGAAGGGGAGACTAAAGCAGCAACACCAACAAAGGAAAAAGAAGAGTATACAAAATTAGATAAGTTGTCACCACAAAAATTGTAGGAGAAACAAGATACATAATAAGAAGAAGAAACATTTGAGGCCAACATAAATCAGATCAGCAGGGAAGGAGACTTTTCACCTAGACAAATAGAGATGTTAAAAGAAAAACTTGGGGTGAATAGATATAGCAATTCAGATCTGTCTTATATAAATACAAAGAGTAGAAATAGTAGGCCTGCAGATTTTGATCAATGATAGGAAAAACTTTATTTTGGAATGTTAGGTCAGTAAAATCACAAAATTCTTTTGAGAGATTACTGAACCTAAATAGACAACATCACTACTCATATATTGCTCTGTTAGAGCCTTTTCAAAGTCCAGCAAAGTTAGACAACTATAGGAGGAAACTTGGTAAGCAATATGCAAAGTTAATTACTCTTCAAAGATCTGGGTGTTTTGGGATGAGAAATGGGAAGAACAAGAGTGTATAGACACAATGCAGCAACTCACCTGCTCCTTCAAACATAAAGACACCAATAGTCTCTTCAAGATCACTGCAGTGTATGCTAAATGTAGTGCTCTAGACATATTAGAGTTGTGGGAGGATCTAGAGATAATTGCAAATAATATAGATTGCCCTTGGTTGGCAGGGGGAGATTTCAACACTATAATGGTCGATACAAAGATGTTAGGAGGTCTGCCAGTTACTCAAAGAGAGGTAAAAAACTTTGTACAGTGCATGACTGTATGTGCATTACGTGAGACAACTACACATGGTGGAATGGTAGAATAGAGCAGGATTGTATACTCAAAAGACTTGATAGAGTCTTTGGGAATAATGAATATCTTACAAGATACTGAAGTGCACCATTTGATAAGAGAAGAGTCAAATCATGCTCCACTTCATGTTACATGCATCACAACTCAAGAGCAGGTACAAAAGCCTTTCAGATTCCTAAATTTCTGGACCAGACACAAAACTTTTCAAAATATAGTGGAGGAGGTTGCGGGATCACCTTTTACAATTGTTCACACCAAACTGAAAAGCGTGAAACTGGCACTAGTCCAGTGGAGCAGAACAACCTTTGGAAATATCTTCTAAAAAGTGGCTACTTTAGAGGACATAGTAAAGGCTAAATAAATGCAGCTGGAAATCAACCCAACAGAAGGAAACAAGAGCTCACTAAAAAAAGTTGAAGCAGAGCTGAAAAGATATTTGCACATTGAGGAAGATTACTAAAAGCATAAGGCAGGGATGAGATGGTTCCAAGAGGGGGATAAAAATATCAAGTTTTTCCATGCATATGTCAAGGGTAGGAAAAGAAAGTTGCAGATCTAAAAAATAAAACTAGGCAGAGAGATGTCATTAATTCAACTCAGAACATTGGAGAAGAGACGGTAAATGTTTTTAAGGAGCAATTTATGGAAGATAATAATCCCACTGATTTCGCAATGTTAGATATCATACCTAAATTGATTTCAGATGAACAAAATGAAGAGATGGGAAGATTACCAACAGAGGAGGAGGTCAAAGAGGTGGTTTTTGCCATAAATGAGGATAGTGCAAGTGGGCCAGATAGTTTCTCGGGACAATTTTTCCAATGCTGCTGGAATATTGTAAAAGTGGATATCAGTAACATGGTAAGAGCTTTCTTCTGTGGACAAGAACTTCCAAGATTTATTACTCATACCAATATGATATTGATCCCCAAGAAAGAGGTGGTTGATAACTTTGGAGATATGAAACCTATCAGCTTAATCACATTCACTAATAAGATTATATCAAGGATGCTACATGAGAGATTGGTGACAGTGCTCCCAGGAATAATATCACAAAATCAAGCAGGGTTTGTGAAAGGGAGAAGTATCACATAAAATGTCCTTTTTGGCTCAGGAAATAGTCAGAGACATCAATAGAAGAAATAAACTTACTAATGTGGTGGTGAAGTTAGACATGTCGAAGGCGTATGATAGAGTATCATGGATCTACCTCACTAAGGTGATAAGAAGTTCTGGATTTTCTGAAAGAATAATAAACATGGTGGAAAGGTTGCTAACTAACAATTGGTACTCAATGATCATGAATGGGCGAACCTTTGGTTTTTTCCAGTCAACTAGAGGATTGAAGCAAGGGGACCCACTCTCACCAACCTTCTTTATCATAGCAACAGAGGTTCTGGCTAGAAATCTAAATCAGCTTTTTAAGGATCAAAATTTTAAGGGATTTGGGTTATCAAAGTGGAGCCCAAAGATTAACCATTTGTCTTATGCAGATGATACTATTTTATTTTATTCAGGACATCCTAACTCAATGAAAAAGATGATGAAAGTATTAAGGGGCTATGAAATGGTGTCTGGGCAGATGATTAATCTTGACAAGAGTCTCTTATATTTGCATGAGAAGGTACCAATAGGAACTTGCAGACAAATAAGAAGAATTACAGGTATTAAGCAAGGTTCTTTTCCTTTTACTTATCTGGGGTGCCCCATTTTTTATGGAAGAAAGAATAGATCCCATTTTGAGGCTTTGATTAAGAAGGTGATGAAGAGAATTAGTCTTTGGCAAAACAGACTGCTCTCTTTTAGAGGCAAATATGTGTTGATAATCCATGTGCTGCAGTCTATGCCAATTCATGTTCTATCAGCTATGAACCCTCCAGCTTGTGTTTCAAAGGCTCTCTTTGCTAAGATCTGGTGGAACATTAGAACCTCTACAAATTCAATATGGGATGTCTATATGTGGAATAAATACTGCAAGAAGCATCACCCTATTTTTACTCAGGGATTTAGCACATAACATGTATGGAGGAAAATGACAGCAATTAGGGAAGAAGTAGAACATGAAATTTGGTGGCAGGTTAAGGCTGGGAACTGTAGCTTCTGGTTTGCCAATTGGACTAAACAAGGAGTATTGTATCACATAGAGAAGAATGCAAGGGAAGAAGAGTTGGAGGTTAGAGATTTTAGCACAATAGAGGGGTGGAATATAGAGAAGTTACTACAAAACTTGTCAACAGAATTGACAGATTACATCATGGAGAATATTTCACCACCAAATATCCAGTCTGAAAATGATGTAGCAGTGTGGATGACAAATTCACAATGGAGATTCACAGTGAAATCAGCTTGGGAATTTATGAGAGCAAAAAAAGATCAAAGAAGAGAATATGAACTCATTTGGAATAAAGGGCTACCTTTTAAGATCAATATCTTCTTATGGAGTGTGTGGAAGAGAAGAATAGCCACCGATGACATTATTAAAATAATAAAATCAACACAGTTTCCAGATGTTGGTGTTGTGATAAGAAAGATGAGGAAACAATTACCCATTTATTCCTAATAGCCCCTATAGCTAGTAAATTATGGATGTTTTTTGCTAATCACGCATGAATTAATATAGAGGGAATGCACCTATAACAGCTCATCAATGATTTGTGGAAGCATGAGGCAACATCTAAATTGAAAAGCATTTATAAAGTCATGCCATCTATCATCATGTGGAGTTTATGGAAAAGAAGGAATGTCCTCAAACATGGGAGTGAAATTAGTTATGAAAACATGGTAAGCATGACATTGGAGATAGTGAGACAAATGGTGAAGTTTCAATCCCCATGGATAAAGAAATTAACATGGTCCTGGCAGGAAGTCGTCATCAGATTACACAATTACAGGCCCAAGTTGCATTACTTAAGAGTTACATGGAAACCCCAGAAGAACACCAAGTAAAATGCAATACAGATGGTGCATACCAAGGTAATCTAGGTTAGAGCTCATATGGTTTTTGTATTAGAAACAGTAGGGGTGATTTAATCTATGCTAAAGCTAAAAGAATAGGAATTGCAACAAACATGGAAGCATAAGCAGTAGCAATTCTTTCAGCTCTTAGAGAGTGTCTGAGGAGAAGGTTATGGAATGTTATAATTGAAACAGACTCACTAAGTCTTAAGAAAATCATTGTGAAGACTTGAAGGATACCTTGGGAAATAATAGAAAATGTGGAAGAAATAAAGGAGCTACTTCAGAAGACTAGAGGAACAATTACCCATATCTTCAGAGAAGGTAGTTGTTTGGCAGACTTCTTGGCTAATATAGCCATTGAATCACAAACAGATCATGAATATCACAATTGGCAAGACCTCCCTCTGGTGGGAAGGAAGATCCTAAATTCAGATAAAGCACAAATTCCTAATTTTAGGATCAAGACTCACAGAATCATACATCACGATACTTAAAACAAAGCAGAAGGCGTAGCTACAAATCAATGATAAATAAAGCTAAACAAGAGGCAAAGCAATTCCAGAAGGAGCAAATACAACTAAGAAGCTAATTAGGGCAAACACATTATACAAACGATTACAAGGTTTGTCAAAGAAATGCAACTATATTACACAGAGCTAAACGATGGGTACTTAACTAAGGGGCAACGGAGATTTCGCCGATCCGAAAGCTCCATCAGCTACTCTTCATTCATCGGTCATTACCTGAAGAAAGAAAGAGCTTCAGCACAGAACTACACAGAAAAGGAAGGAAGGAAGAAGATACCTGAAAGCGTTGGAGAAGACGAGCTCTCCGACGAGTTCACTCATGCAACAAAGGAGACGGGATTTGGTCTGTGCACTTTCCAAAAAGTGATGCAGACCATAGAGATAAAGGTCATTTTTAATCTTTTGGGCTGGGTCTTTTAGACTAGGCCTATTTTGAGTTTGGTCGGAAGACTTGGGCCTTGGTTTTGTATTGTATTATCTTTTTATTGAATGAATAAAATGACCACTAGCCGAAAATTTGATTAAATCTTTTTTTGTTAAAAATGAAGAAAGAAATATTGTACTCTTCAAAAATAATTTAAAAATTCAAAATTAAACTATTTAAATCTTAATATGTATTTTAGTGATAAAAGATATTTAAATATGCATCTTAATGATATTTTGATTTAGTTATTAATTTTAATTATTTAGATTTATTCAAACTTATGAAAATGTTGAAGCATAGAAAAATTAAGGAAAAATTTCATAAAGATAGTAGTTGACTTATATAGCAAAAATACAGCCCAAACTTTTTACCGAAAATCTTTAGCTCAAAACACAATTTGGTAAACCATAATATATATATATATATATATTGATAATAATAATAATAATAATAATATACAAAACTTTCAATTTTTTTACAAAATAATTTAAAATTTGATATACAATATTATACATCAATATATAACATCATATAAAATATTTATATACACATGTACAATTTATACAAAATAAAATTTTATCAAACTTTGCCACTTGATTTTTCTCAAACGGCAAGTTGGAATCTTCTGAAAATTTGTGGAAAGATCGATCTAGTAATGACCTATCATCCCCATTAATTGAAACATCATGAATCAATATACAATTTGATTGGTATTGACACTTTGTTCTTGAGATTCTGCTATAGTAATCATTTTGTAGTTTGCGATTTTTCAAAGCTGTAGATGAAATTTTGAGACGATTCTTGTTATATTAGATTGTTTCATCAAGATATACCATTTGATTTTAAATTTAAATTTTTTTAGAGGTCGGAAGAAGATTGTCTCTATTGCCCTTATACTAAATTATGTAAAAATAACTTTTGTGGAATCTACAATTATATAAAAAAAAGTAGTGAATTGAATAATTACTAGTATAAATAATCAAGAATGGAGTTGAGATTGAAATCCAAATAATTAAGATTAAGAGCTTCCTTAATGGCACACAAATGAGCCCTACAAAAATTTGAAGTCCCTCTCACATTTCAAAATTCATTGGAACATTTTCACTTTCACTTTCACTTTCACTTTCACTTTCACTCTCCACAGTTCACAACTCAGAGATCCACGAACTCCATCCTCCAACATTCCTTCGAACTCCAACAGATCCATCCATTCACCTTAAATTGAAATCTGTTCACCAACAAAGTAGAAAAAAATCAAGCAATGTGGGTGTCCAGTAGATGTGGGTTTCTTTTATAGCTTATGCAATCTCGAGTTGACCTCTAATGGAGTTTACAGAAGCTTATAAGCAAACTGGTTCTTATGCTTTCTCACCAAATGCTCGATTTCTCGCTGTCGCTGTCGATTATCGCCTCGTGATTCGTGATGTTCTCTCACTCAAGGTCTTTTGCATTTTTCTATTTTTGTCATTTTCAATGATTTTTTACATAACTGAATGTTAATTGTCATTTTATTGGTTCGGTTGAGTAGAAATTCTGTAAAATTCGTCAGTTCCAACAGCATTTTAATCTAATAACCCTATTGAATCAGTACATGAAGTCCAGAATTTGACCTTACCATCATGTTAATCATGCGGCTTTGGAAGAAGCTGTATTGAATTATATTACCACATCATGTAAAAACTAAAGTTATTAGAGATAGGATGTTCTTACTTATTTATTTTTTGTATATGGAATACCTTCGCTCAAGGGGAGACTTGATACATTTCATCCTCTTAATGTCTGCAACAAGCTGATTACAGAACAATGTAATATACATAAAAGAAGGATGTTGCTGTTAGGTATATCTCTTTAGATTAGACACCCCATTCTGTCTTTTACATTCGACATTGACACAACTAAAAGGAAAGGTCACAGCTTTATCTGTAATACCAATTAGATTTGCATGGTTTTATTGTCTCAAGATATGTGATATCAATGAAAAACTGCTCTTTTATGCGTGAATAAGCAGAAGGGACGTGAAGCTCACAAGATGTTATAATAGTATTAAAGAAGACAACTAAGAAAAGAAAATCTGCCTTTATCATGTGCTAAAATTCTTCAGCGCTCACAAATTATTTGTGTGTTATACTCCTTAAGAATCGAACACTATCAACTTGATTGTACCCTAGGTTGGTTTATGATACCTCAAAAGAATTCATAGCATGGAAGTCATGTCAGCTGAGAGGTCAACAATGTACCAAGCCAGAGAATTAGCAATATGTGATAGTTATTCAAAAGAAAGAGCTGTTTTACTCAATGAATATGCAAGGTCGGTAGGTTTGTGATCTCACCGTCATTTTATGTCAATTTTGGGTCTTCAGGTGGTGCAACTGTTTTCATGTCTGGACAAGATTACATACATTGAATGGGCCCCTGATTCCGAATATATACTTTGTGGTCTTTACAAGAAACCTATGATACAAGCATGGTCTTTGACACAACCTGAGTGGACGTGTAAAATAGATGAAGGCCCTGCAGGAGTTGCTTATGCTAGGTGGAGTCCAGACAGTCGTCACATACTCACCACATCTGACTTTCAGTTACGGTTAACCGTTTGGTCACTGGTTAACACCGCATGCATACATGTTCAATGGCCAAAACATGGGTCTAAGGGGGTATCATTTACCAAGGATGGAAAGTTTGCTGCTATTTGCACCAGACGTGATTGCAAGGATTATGTTAATCTGCTATCTTGTCATACATGGGAGATAATGGGTGTTTTTGCTGTCGATACATTAGATTTGGCTGATGTTCAGTGGTCTGCAGATGACAGTGCTATAGTCATCTGGGATTCTCCTCTTGAGTACAAGGTAGTCACCATGGACTGTTTATAGCTTCTCGTATAGATGTACTTTCCTCATTTCTGGGAGAACCTCCAAAAAATGTTCTGAAACTGATATTTTCTTCATCACTTAAAATGGTTATGTAAAATCATCTTTAATGTAAGAAATATGGAAATGCTTTGAATGTTCCGTTTTCTTTAGGTTTTGATCTATTCTCCAGATGGGAGGTGCCTGGCTAAGTATCAAGCATATGAGAGTGGACTAGGAGTAAAAAGTGTTTCATGGTCACCTTGCAGCCAGTTTTTAGCAGTGGGAAGCTATGACCAGATGTTACGGGTTTTGAATCACCTGACGTGGAAAGTATTTGCAGAATTTGTGCACCCATCTGCTGTTAGAGGTCCTTGTTGTGCTGCTATTTTCAAGGTACCCAATCTTTTGTTTCTTTCCGTATTTGCAGAACATTATATAATGATTTTGATCATTTCCTTCTTTAATTTTAGGAAGTGGATGAGGAACTTGATATGTCAGAATTATCACTAGGAGATGATTTTGTCCAGTACAGTAGTGGTGAGCACTAGAGTTCTTTTGGCTACATAGTCTTTATCTTAAAAGGTTAAGTATATATGTTTCTTATTCAACAAGTGCAGATTTTGATTATTTTTGTTGATTTAGTCTCGTGGAAAATTTAAGAAACAAGTAAATGCCGCTAATTATAGGACGTAAAATTCACTGAGGCAAAACTCTCGTGAAACAACCAAGTGAAATGACACATCAGATTTGGCTGATTTCAAATGGTGCATATTATGTTGCCTCTGTGGAGTAAAGATGTTGTCGTCTGAAATAATACTGGATAAGTTAGTAGAGAATTATGTAACTTCTTTATGCATTTCCTTGCACGTACAAAAGATGAAAGTAGCGGAAATGAGGATGCTAAGATTGATGTATGAGCATACTAGGAGAAATAGGATTAGGAACGAAGATATTCGGGACAAGGTAGGAGTGACCTCTGTGGTGGACAAAATTAGGGAGGCAAAACTGAGATGGTTCAAGCTTGTGAAGAATATGTCCGGAATAAAGATCATCCTTGTCACACATCCTAGGACTGGTGATATGAGGGAATCTTTGAAGTATATTTACAATTTTTATGTTGAATATGTAGTGAAGAATCCGCTCTACTCCCCAGGGGCTCCTATTAAGTGTGAGCTATTTAATTCTACGCTCAAGCTGTATATCAGAGGCCTTGGATAAATTTACAAGGATCAAATGGATTCAGATACCGAATACTGCATTTGGCTTAGTCGTCCCCTTCAATTATGATGTTCTGTCATCAATGATGGAAGAATGGCTCAGGTTGAGTTCAATACATTCTCAAAACTTACTGCACCAACTTTGGACAAAGTGTTGCACCAATGTGTTTACCTACAGTATGCCCTCATTTTGTTAACTTCAGTAAATTGTCTTTCATGTCATTAAATGTGTTTAAACAATAAGAGTTGGATTAGGTCTGTATTGCATTTATTGGATGCTGCTTGTCCTTTGATGTCTTTACGTGGTATTTATTAAGCTTGTGAAGAGAAGATGCACAAATGCCTAGTGAGGAGATGTGAGAGGCTGACTATGCTAGTGTTGGAAAATATTGATAAAAAACATGGAATCTTGTAGCTTGAGCTTGCCTATTGCACTATCCATAAGGATATTTCACTGGTTGAGGTGTATCCCCTAGGATTCAACAAGATCTTCTAGTATTAAAACAAGGAGTCAGAACTAACAAAAAAATTTAACTTAAAAGGAAAACCCAGCATCTCAAAACAATAAAGAAAGATTTCTTTTTTTCTTCCCCTTTAGCTAAAATAAAATTACTATATATAGATCAACAAATAGAGAGTTCAAACCGTGCACATTATGCACATTCAATGTGTAATAAGCCATAAAGGCTATTGACTCTATTGCCATACATTACTTCAAATCTGTGCAAATAATGCACAATCAATAATTGATAAATTCCATAAAGGCTATTAACCCACCGCCATAATAACCGTTGGCAACTTTGAAAAAATTCTTAATAGGAATTCATTAAGGCTAATAAAATATAGGACTATAATATATAGTAAATTCCTTTGACCAACTTTAATAATAGACAAAAGAGAATTTGAAGATTCTTCCTTTTCTTTTAAGAAATTAACGATATTTTACCAATAGGTGGGTCTGAGGAGAGGTAGGGCTATAGAGTTAGGCCGAAGAAGTATTAGGGAGAGGTGATTAGACAACACATGGCAATTCTACAACTCACCTAGGACATCACCCTAGACAGGAAGAATGAAGGTCAATGATTAGGATAGAAGATTAGTAAGTAGTTGAGCGTTGCTTAGATTCCTTTATCATTATTTTTATTATTGTGCAAGATGCTTTGTCATGCTTTCTATAGTATTTTCCCATGACTTCTTTATTTCTGTTATTTCCTTTTCCGAAATGCTTTTGTATGTGTTTCATCGAGTTGATGATATATCGAAAATAACCTCTCTAACTCCAGGGTAGGGGTAAGGTCTGCATACACCTACCCTCCCTAGACCCCACTTTGTGAGATTACATTGGGTATGTTGTTGTTACTCTTCTATTTTATTAGTACTTGTTGTTTCTTTTGTTTCGGATATCGTCGTATGTGTTGTTGCTATTGTTCTTTTTTATTTTTAATTATTTTCTATTTGGTTTCTTTTAGAACTATATTTACTTTTCATACTGTTTTTGATATGCTTTGCTTGAGCCAAAGGGTCTATTGAAACAACCTCTCTACCCTCATAAGATGGTAAGATTACGTAAACACCACCCTCCCTAGACCCCGTTTGTGGGATTACATTGGGCATTGTTGTTGTATAGGGGAGAGGGAATGGGAAATCTTAGTAGTCCATTGGGGAATGTGGTTTTGATTTGCTCATTAGAGAATTTTTGTTGTGGATTAAACTTAGGTAATTTATTTCTCCGGTTGTTCCAATTTAATGTCATAGTATGAATCAACACGAAATTTAAGAAAAGACTCATGAAACACTTGGTTTAAAACATACCATAGCATTTGTATGACTATAAAACATTTGAAGCTTGTGACCTTAACCATGCTATAATGTTTGTGTTATAAAATATTTTCATTGGGGGTAAGATGGAGAATGGTTATAAGGCTTCTCATTAGGGGTAAAATGGAGAGTGTAAAGTTAATTGTAAATTTAGAAGTGTCACTCATTTTGGAACGGACCAAAAAGATAAATATGTCACATATTTGAACACGGTGGTAATAAATAGTACCAAGGAGGTACTTTAGAAGTATAAAAGGGAACTTCAGCTTCCTCCACATACTTACGACATCATAACATCCACAAATTCCAAAGGAAGTCTTGGTTGTCCTTCATAATAGACCTAGACCATGAATAGAAAGATTCTAGACACCTATACTTTACAAAAGAAGGGTGTTGTATCCTTCCCTTGAATACCTACTATTCATTTCCAACCTTATAGTTCACATGATGCATAATTGAGTTATCTTCCATGTTTGCCTCTTTACTCTTCTCATACATACTAACTGTGAATCTTACTGTCATCCATCACTAACAGGTTCTCCACATGCTTTGTTCATGAAAAAAGTCATGCCCTCACATGTGGAGATGCTATGCAAACTTAAAGTAAATAAATAACAGCATTCTTTCTCTAACAACTTAGGTTTTTTACATGAGGTGGTCATACAGTTTATTGATTTCCACATTAGCTTAACGTTGTACAATTGTAGTTCTTTTATAAGGATGTGGCAATTATTTTTGTGATTTAAGCAAAACCAATTGTTATGTTAGTACTATCTGTTGCTGTATTGTATAAACCTTTTCATTTTGACGACACCTTCGACATATGTTGTCTTTCTTTTACTTATTCAGGTTGAATTTTCATATCATGTCTCCAATTACATTTAGCTCAGTTTGGTTTCCAAAAGAATTAATTTGATGCTAGGTCTCAAGTCCATGTTTGGTTTCTTATTTTAGGGAACTCCCAAACAGACCCATCTTCTTTTTTTCTATATATAGGTTCCCATATTTTCAAACTATTCTTTTGGCTTCTCGGCAGGTTGGACCTTGCAGCATCACATGCCCTTCCCTCTTTTCTCTTTCTCTTTTTGTCTTCTTTCCCCTTTGTTTAGGTCTAAATAGCCTGCTAGGTGTTTTTCATTTTTTATTTTTTAGATTTTTAGAGATGAGATTTTACCTTAAAAGGATCTCCCACCCTTTTACTCCCTTGGTGACTCACTCACAACCTTAACGTTGGAGGTGGAGAGTAGCTTACAAACCGAACAACCCTTCTTGTCTAGAGATAAGGTTTAATAGAAAATAAAGATGATTTAGTTAATTCTTCTTGTAAGTTGTAAGTTGTAACTATAACTATATGTATGAAAAGTTTATCAATGTTTTAAGACTTCACTGATTATAACTGTTTCATGAGTTTATTTACCCAAATCCAAATACAATAATTTTCCAAAAGTGGTTCTTCTAAAATCAAATCCAAACACACATTATTGTTTCAAGAAACCAAAGCTAGAAGTAATTCTGCCACAATAATAAATGTAAATCTACTGCTGCAGACAAATTGTCCAAGCATGGTAAGTAGTGCTTTTCTAAGCGGCTCACTGGCAGAAATGGAAAGTTGATTGTGGATGTACTCAAAATTTCTTTTGTATTCTAATCGTTTCCTTTTGTTAAGAACTTTTGAGATCTTCAAACCAATTTATTCATTTTCCAGATAATGCTTCCGAGGCGCATATTCAAGTCAGATACAATGTTTTGGAGGTACCTATCAATCTCCCTTCGCAGAAACCTCCTGCAGATAAGCCAAATCCCAAGCAAGGAATCAGTAAGTCTTTGGTTCAATTTTTTTATTAAGTGAGAAATTTGATCACTATTTTTGGTCTTCCTTAGTTGTTCTGATTACTTATGAATTTCACCCAAATATGGCAAATGTTTGATAAAGTTGAACACTTGGATATTTGTATAGGAGATATTGAGCATTTATTATCTTTTGAATGGCCACATAGTTCTTCTTTTACCTCTTGAAAATTTCAAACCTTTATAGTAACATTTATTGACTTGAGCGATAAGTCTGATAGTGCTCTAATTTCTGAATGATAACTCTTAGCTTTCTATTTGGTGAGAGTCTGTTCGATCTCAAATGAGCTGTATCAGCCTAGTATCTTCATCATCAAGGATTAATGCAGAACCTTTCTGAATTTATAGATCTTAGATCCGCAAGTAGAAGCTTCTTTTTGGTTGGTTGATGTTCTATTGAATCTCCATAAGAGAAACTACTCTTAAGGCTCACAAATGAGTGCCTTGATAACACAATATGGAAACTTAAATGCAGGCCTGATGTCATGGAGCAGTGATAGTCAATATATTTGTACTCGCAATGATAGCATTCCTACTGTACTATGGATATGGGACATAAACCATCTTGAGCTAGCTGCCATCTTAGTTCAAAAAGATCCCATCCGAGCTGCAGCCTGGGATCCCACATGTCCACGTTTGGTTTTATGTACTGGAAGCTCCCACATATACATGTGGACACCTTCAGGTGCTTATTGCATAAATGTTCCATTGCCTCAATTTGCGGTAATTGATCTGAAATGGAACTCCGATGGGAGCTGTCTTTTTCTCAAAGACAAGGAGTCATTCTGCTGTGCTTCTCCGGAGATACTGCAAGAATCCAGTGACTATAGCTCTGATGATTGATGCTTCCATCATCACACATTATGAAACTTTATGGAGCTGAAATCTTTTGTTCATCACACCTCCCAAAGTGAGTGTCATTCCTCAAGGCAACAACTTTGCTTGCTTATTATTTTTCAGTTTGCACTATTGACATGGAAGAAGAGGTAATCTAAGGCTGTGATAATCTTGTTTATTTTGCATTCTAATGGTGTATATTTGAGATCCAAAATAGTAGGACGGATTTTAGAAATCCGGATTTGTAACATTATCTCCAAATAGATAGGTCAAAGGGTGTCTCTACTCTCTAGAAGAGTACCTTTGCTTATGCTGGAGATCAAATTTAATGTACTAATACCTTTTTTTCTAGTTAACGCGCAATGCCTGAAGCACAACTATTGCCAACTTGCGATGGAGCTTATCTGAAGTTTCATTCTTCAGGTGGCATAAACTTAATTGTAGTTCTTGGTTCTTTTCTTTTTCTTTTTCCTTTTTGTAGCCATGTTAGACAATATCCACCTTTTTTGGTTTCTTCAAAAAGTGAATGTAGCACAAAATCTACAGTTTATTTAGCCCGAAAATACAATGGAGAAAATTAACTCCTTCATCTTCTCCTAATCCTTATTGTTGGATATGTATATTAGAGTTATTAAAATCATCCTACGTTTTTCTTCTTGCAATGACGGTGTCCACCCAATGGGAGAAATGGTTTTCTAGTTTTTTTTTTTTTTTACAAATTTGTTTGTATATCTTTCTTACGAGATATGTTCGGTTTTATATATAAGAGATCTGAAATGCTATTTCTCAGATCTCAATGAGGCCACCAACTACAAGCACTTGCATGTTGCTGTTTTTGGGGGTGGAGTACTCGTTTATCCTCTTGGAGGTCCAGAATCTGACCATTTGAAAATTTTCAGATATCATGTATTGGACTTTTTTTTTCTATGCAACTATCTCTGTTTTAATTAGTTTGACTTATTCAGAGTATTAGTATCAAACTAAATATAATATTGTTTGGCGTGAACTTGTACATAGAATCTTCAATTATTGTTCTTTTGAAATAAAAGCTACGTATTTAGAAAATTACATAAAAAGTACTATACGTTATAATAATTATCAATTTAAAATATTTAGAAAGTATTTGAAAAATATTAGTCAAACAAAATATTCTTCAACAATCTAAATAGGAGCAGCAAGTAAGATAAACAAATGAAATGGAGGGAGCAAAATTTTTCATACTAGAAATTTATTGGGGCTTTGGTCACAAAGATATTGCTGCTCCCTAAATTGAAAATTACAGAGAACCTTAATTTTGGACTGCTTGAAAGGGAAACTAGAAAACCAACAAATGAATTCATGTTCAAGGAAATAACTCAATTTTAACTTCAACAATTCTCTTTGTTCTTTAGTTGATTGTGCAAAAGTTGAATATGCCAATTGTACATGATTAAGCTTTTACACTAACTACATGATTTTTACTTCTTTCCTTCTAAATAGAGTTTAAGTGTCAAAAACACATCTAAACTATTGGGAGGGTGAGAAGCACACCTAAATTATCATTCATAAGTTTGAGAAATACACCTCAAATAATATGTGATAGTGTATGTATTGCATTTTCTTTTTAAAATACAAAAATTCTCACATAGATTGCCACGTGGAAAACAATTCCACCATGGCAAAACATGACAACTCATAACTAATACATGTAACAGTTCCAACTAAAAATATATAATTGAAACATATAACTTCACTCTTTAAAAATCAATTCAAAACATTTATAAAAAAATGTGTCAGCAAAAAAGAAGCCATGTGGATGAAAATTCAAGTCTAGTCAGCATTAAGGTGTGTTTCTCAAATTAATGAGTGATATTTTAGGTGTGTTTCTCACAATCCCAATAATTTAAATATGAAACTAAAAAAATTAGATAGTTAGTTGTGTTTTTGACACTAAACTAAAAAAAAAAGTGTCAACAGAAAAAAGAAGAACTCACGTGGATGAAAATTTTGGGTCAGACTTGCCTGAGTGTGTGTATATACACACATTTGGTCCAATCAATATTGATGTGCTTTTTTCAAACTAATAAGTGATAGTTAAAGTGTGTATCTCACACTTCCAACAGTTTAGTTATAAAACTTTAAAAAATAAAATGATTTTAAGTATTTTTAACACTTAACTCTTCTAAATATCTTTAAGATAATTGTTTTTCTTTAGTGAAGCAAAATTTCAGATATGCCATATTGATGTCTCCTACTATATACAATAGCGTATTATAGCTATACTAATTACTAAGTACGATGGGCATGATCATATGATTCAATTTTACAAATTTATTTTTTAATTTTATTTATTATTTACATGAGATTTTATTTCCACATGAGAGTTCATTTTATTTATATTGTGGAAGGTTATGTTCACCAAACATGAATATTCCATGAGTTGGTCCTTCTCAATGGCCCACAACAAATTTGATACTCCATAATTCCTATGTTCTCCTTTTTTAAGTCCGTTTGAATTGATTTATTTTAGGTATTTTAAATAGTTCTCAAATAGTTTTGCTATGTTTGGATAGAAAGTGTTTTGAAACACTTATTTTTAAATTAAAGCAATAAAATAATTCAAAAATCATAAATTAAAAACCTAAAAAGCCTATCCAAACATGCTTATTGCTCTTATAAGTGTTTTTAAGGGTTTGACACACTATTATAATTTAAATAACCATAACCATTAAGAAATGTCACTTAATAACATTAATATAGTGAGTTGTTAGATGAAAAGACCCTTTAATATATGCATAGGGTTGACTAAAAATAATTGCAAACCTCCAACCAGAATTGTCATTCTATTCAAACCAAGGAGAAAAGTTTATATGGATAAGTTTTCAATTTTTTTTGCTTAGAAGTTCCAGCTAAGGCTTGATCTAAAATAATTGCAAAAATATAAACATATGATTTAAAACCCATATATGAGGGGTGGGGGACATTGTTGTACTTTGCATGTGATATTGTGTTTCCAAGACAACTTGACCCAATAAATCAATGAAATAAAAGGAGAAATAGACAAACTAAAGAGCAATGGTCCAGCTAAATGATTGATTTATGTTGAGAGCATGATAAATTATATTGTAATGCTTAGAATTACCCAAGATTAGTAAGACAAATGTGATGTACAATTTACAATTAAATAAAATCTCAAAAATATTTACATGTAATTTGTCAAAACACTATATAGGCAGAATGCAGGGTAGTGGATCGGGGTGGAGGTTCGGGGATGGGATGGTCAAGGGGTGAGGAAGAGACATGAACTTGGAATGTCAATTCTGGAGCTTGTTTTTTCTATTTTTATTAGAGAAGTATTTTTTTTTCATTTTTAAGAAGCTTATTTTTCTAGAGAAAATGTGTTCCAAAATATTTTGACCAAACAAACATGAGAAAATTTAAAAATCTTCTCCAAAAAACGTGTCACACCCCGATCCTACACTCTGGACGTGGCCGGCACTCGAGAACCATTGCTGGTCCCCAAGTGAATCTTTAGCCTGCCTGACTACTTAGCGGAAGGCTTACCCAAACAAATAGGGGATTTAAAATGCATAACTAAACTCAAAAGTCTCAATTAAACTCAACTCAAATAAATGTATGGAAATACTTAATAAAGTCTAAGTAATAGTTTACAAGTTCTCAAAACAGAAAGGACCATACTGAGAGACTCGTCAATTCTAACAATCTATGAAGCCTCTATAGTTCAACATAGATCCCGGGACAAAACCCACGACACCCTAAAATGACTAAACTGAAAATAAAAGTGGAGTCCTCCAGAATGCAAGGAGGCTCACCAAAAACTAACTGGAGTGCAAGTGATCTCAACGAAGCGCCTGTGATAATCTTTAAAACCTGTATCTGCATCCACATAAGATGCAAGTTGAATGACATCAGTACATTTGAATGCACGAGTATGTAATATGGCTGAATAAAACAATACTAAACTGAGGGACTAAAAGCAACTCAACACTATATCAATACATGAATATGAAGTGAAACCCCTTTATGTTTTACAATAAAATATGCAAGAAAAGCAGTATGAAATTAATATACTTTACTTATGGGGAGTTTCTCTAACCGACAATCATTACTATGAGTCTAGCAATGATACAAGTTTCGCCCGTTGCAAGGGTCATTCTATACTTTACCGGAATATAGGATGTTACTGTAACCATGGATCCATCTAATAGGCCTTCTTAGAGGCAGTGAAGAGTCGCACGAAGAATCAGTGCTATCTTATGCTACGCTGCTACATAGTTTATGGAGACTTTTGAGTTATAATAGACTCTTACCCAATTCGCTGCTCGATACTACTCCCAAAATATTAAATATCAATTATGTTCAATTCACCCTTACAAAGAAAGGAACAATTACTTTACTTGTCACTATGTTTTTCTGAGACATTTTTCAGTACATCAACTATGCTCTTTCTCAATTGTTAAACTGTACATATAAAAACATTTGATTCTCTTTTCAAGGGTTCTATTCAAGACTTACACTTTTAAAATATATGCTCATGAACTTATTGATCTTAGGCGTAGTTATATGCCTATTTACTAAGATTTTCCCGCATATATCTTGCATTTTGAGAATAATCTTTAGCAATTAGTTATGTTTTGTGTAATTTGTAAAGAATGTGCATTAAGGCACGTGATTAGGTTATGCAATAATTTTCAAAGATAAATGGAGCCTATATGAGCTAATATAGAGAAGGGAAGCATGATAACAACTCAAAGGAGCACGCATCGGATGAAACAAAGAAAATAATCGGCCCACCGACCCTTGACGCAGGGCGCCAGGCGTTGAACTTCAGACGGCAGGCCTGGGTGCACAGCTGGCGCGATGCGCCAAGCCCTAAGCTTCAGACGGCATGCCATTGGCGCACTGTTGTCGTGGGGAGACAAGCAGCAAATTGCTGAGCGCCAGCCTTGGCGCCTTCATGGTCGCTGCCCCATGCATTGCCTAGCATCCCCGGCGAATTCAAGTTAAATTAGGACCCCAAATTAATTTAGAATTGGGGAATTTCTCCTAAACACTATTTATCTTTCAAGCCCAAAAGGTATGAGAAGCTTTCATGCAATTTCCTTTGAAACATAACTTTACTAAATTATTAGGGTTCATGTGATACTAAGCAAGAGCAACATTATAAGGTTCACATGCAACATAGGAATCAAAACCTCAAGTGTTAAAGAATTGAATTCAAATATCAAGAACTATTAATGGATCTTTAGATGTGACAAATTCTAACTGGATTGATATGTAGGGCGTGAGGACGAACTAATTCAACACTGTGAGTAGCCTTACATGCTTGGAAAGAACCAAGGGTCTTGGAGAAATCGATGGAAACTTGAAGAACGCTTAAACCCTAGCCTTTTATCCTCTTGGAACATTGCTCTAATTCTTCTAAGTGTTAAAGAACATGAAATAATATTTTAACACTGTTCAAACCCTTAATTAGATGAAAAAGGGTCATGGCTTAGGCTTAGAAGGGATGGAAAAAGATCAAACTACCCTTCTAAAATGGTTGAGGTGCCTTAAAAGGGAGGCTTCACTAAAACGGGCATATCTTTTTACTCTGAAATCGAAATGAAGCAAACTAGGTGGCATTGGAAAGAGGCCTAAAAAACCTTTAATTTAATAGGTCGCGGGCCACCTAATTCATTATTTACTGAGAGATATAACCGTTTGAAGTTAACCTAAAACTTAAAAACTGATGGGTGACTTGTATGACCCCTTTCTTAATCCTTATCGAAGTCCGATGTGTTACAAAATGTTTCGGAATTGCAGATTGTACATGTTGGAAATGGGAATGCCCTCCCAATTCCAATGGAAATTATAGTTAAGAAAGAGCAGCTAGCACCAAACTTCAATGACTAAAATAATAACCAACAATCGACCATGCAGTTCGGATAATAAATTACAACTTTGGAAAAACATGTCGATCTTAGTAGCATAAGCTTGTCACTCAAGTGAGGCACCACTGGTGATAATAGTAACAATAAAGATTACGGAGATTAAACAACGTTCAACTTAACATTTTATCATAATCTTCATCCTCATATATTTCTATCTAGGGTCATGGTCTTGGTAAGCTATAAGTATACGTCATAGCTAACTTCTCACCAATATTTTTTTGATCTACCTCTCTTCATACATGTCATAGATAACCTCTCCCACCTCTTCACTAGGCATATGTTTATCTCATCTTCATGTGCCTGAACTATCTCAGTTCTCCTCCCTCGTCTTGCCCACCATGGGAGAAACTTACATCTTATCTTAACTATCTCCGTTCCTAATTATACCCATCCTAGTAGTCACTACATGTCCATCTCAATTACATCCTCATTATTGTTACTCTCATTTTATGAACGTACACGTTCTTTATCGGTTAACACTCCACTCCATAAAACATAGTTGGTTTGATAACCATATATACTTTATAAAACTTACTTTTAAGTCTTGATGTCACATTCTTATCACATAAGATACCTGATGTGAGCTTTATTTCATTCACTTCGCTCCAATATGGTGTGTAACATCATTGTCAAACTTCTCATTTTCTTGGATTATTCACCCAAATAATTGAAACTTTATTTCTTGGAGATGACTTATATATGGATCCTCACTTCAGCATCTACCTCATGAGTTACATTACTGAACTTGCACTCTAAGTACTGTCTTGGTACTTCTAAACTTAAACCCCTTAGACTATGGGTCTATCTCCATCTCGAGTCTTGTCAATCAATACTATGCCATACGTAATTATTAACATACACCATGACACCTCTTCTTAGATATATCGTGTTAGTTTATTCATCACTAAAACAAATAGAAATGAGTTGAGATTTGAACCTTATTGCAATCTATCATGAATGAAAAGTGCTTTGAGTCTCTGTCCACTATTTTTACTCTGGTTTTGTCTCCCTCGTACATGTCTTTAATCACCTTAATATAAATTACATGCACACCTCTAGCTTTTAAACATCTTTATATAACCCTCATTGGGACTTCGACGTAGGCATTTTCTACATCACTGAACATCATATCTAAATTCTTTTTTCTCTTTCTATATTGCTCAATCAATCTCTTTACTAGATGAATGACTTCTATAGTTGAATACTCCTATGTGAATTCAAATTGATTCTCGATAATAGACATACTCATTTTTACCCTAAACTACACATATCCACTATCAAACGTTCATTGTATGATTTAACAATTTAATACTTTTATAGTTGTTGTAATTTTGAATATCACATTTGTTTTACAATGGAATTATTGTACTTCACCTCTATTATTCAAGCATTTTTGACGTTTTATAAATAACGTTAAACAACTCGATTGTCATGACCCGAGACTATATCCTAGACGTGACCGACACTCGAGAACCATTGTTGCTCTCCAAACGAACCCTCATCCTGGATAACTACAATCGAAAGACTAACTCAAGCATACACAAACATCAAACTGATAGAAACACTTAACAACAATTTACTATATCTCAAACTCTCTGAATATACTAAGTATGAAACATAAGTTGTAAATAAAACATATGAAACTGAAAGACTCTCCAAAATTGCCTGTCTATAAAGCCTCTATTGTATAAAGATTAGTGTCGGGACAAGATCCACGACACCTCAAAATTCTACTACTAACAACTTATAAAAACTGGAGTCCTCAGAAGCAAGGAGACCTTACTCAAAAGCTGATGAGTGAATGAATTGATCTCAATGAAACACCTATTGAGGATTCTAAGTACCTCAATCTGGATCCTAAAAAAGTGCATGTCGAAAGTAACCCTGGAACGCGTGCAGGAAATTCCTTAAAAAAATTTCACAAAAAGCACTACAGTTCGTGGAACATTCCACTATCCGTAGTTGTCATCCGTAAAACTTCGACTGCTTGACAGTGCTTCACTAGAAAGGGCATAATTTACTCCGAACTCAAAATGAGGCAAACTTGATGGCGTTGGAAAGAGGACTCATAGACCTTTAATTTGATAGCTCATGGTCCACCTAATTCATTATATGATGAGAGATATGATCGCTTGAAGTTGACCCAAGTATAATCTTAGAGAAAATGACATAAATAGTCCCTTAACTATATGAGTAGGTTTAAAATGGTCCCTTAACTATACACTTAACGGATTTAGCCCTTTAACTATTCAAAAACTTATCAGCTTTGGTTCCTTAACTATACATTTACCGGTTTTAGTCCCTTAACTATAAACTTACCGATTTTAGTCCGTTAAGTATTCAAAAACTTATCAAGTTTGGTCTTTGTCCATTTTTTGATAATACAAATAGCTTAGGTTTATATTAACGAAATTCATGCCTCGAGAAATTAAATTCTTTTAGCAACTTTTTCTGTTGTTTCTCTCTCTCTCCGCTATTTTTTCTTCAAATTAACCTTCTGTGAAGAACCTTAACCTCAACGATTTAAAATAAAATTCACGAGGAAAGAAAATATAAGTCATAATTTTATTCAATAGAGAATAAAATGAAGCATATTATTGCTACTAATGACTTGAATATGTTAAACTTTATTATAAAAAGAAAAAAATTATTACGTGTTAAATCCAAAGGTTATACTCCAACGACTTCATTGAACGGATTTTTTTAATTTTTCATAAATTGAAATTTATAAAATGGTAGATTTGCATTTTTTTAAAATTTATTTAAATAGATAAATTTTATTATTCTATTCATTTTATTTTACGTAAAGAAATTTGAGTAAATTAAATAAAATCTGCACTGATTAGCATATTCAAGTGCTTAATTTTATCCTCCATTGAATAAAATTAGGACTTATATCTTCTTTCCTCATTTATTTTATTTTGAATAGTTGACATTATTGTTCTTTACATAAGAGTAGTTTGAAGAAAAAAGGACGGGGATTGAGACACAACTTAAAAAATGGGTTAAAAATTTAATTTCACAAAAATTTCGATTAATATAAATCTAAGCTATTTGTATTTAAAAAATGGACAAAGACCAAACCTGATAAGTTTTTGAATACTTAAAAGACCAAAATCGGTAAGTTTATAGTTGAGGGACTAAAACCGGTAAGTGTATAGTCAAGGGACTAAAGCTGTTAAGTTTTTGAATAGTTAAAGGACTAAATCCGTTAAGTGTATAGTTAAGGGACTATTTTAGACCTACTCCTATAGTTAATAAGTTATTTATGTCATTTTCTCTATAATCTTATATCAAAACTTAATCGGTAAGGAAACTTTCAACTCAACTTGTGCTAGGGGGTTCTAGTGACCTTAATTCATATCCAAAATCATTCTCACACTAAAGAATTGACCTTAATACCTAAGAACAATTTAGAAATCATCTGATACGACCTTATATGTAAATAATGAATGATTCGGATCTTAGCTTAGAAATTTCGGAGTGTTACACTGATCAGCCACTCTACTTAACATGCACTCTTTCAAAAAATTATCAATATCTCGTCTGATCCGATCACCCTCCCCTTTCTCATTTTGAATAACCTTCTCAAACTTTATACCTTTATAATACCCTAAATCTTGACCACTCTTAAGGTTCTCTAAATGTTCAATGTGTTGCTTCATTTAAGAGTTTATGAAAGTATATTTATCATCTTATTTTATTATGTGTCTTCTTTTAGCTACTAATACTTTGTCTTCTTCATCTTTGATGCACTCCAGGTTCATAATGCATTAAATATACTTTAAACATTTTTATCCTTCTAATTTTTTTGTCTCCGCAAAATACTAAATGAATTTTAGTTAGTTGATTTACTGAAAATTGCAAAGAAAAAAAGCAAATATAATTTGAATTTTCATTTGAAGGAGTAGTTTATGTTTTTTAAATTTATTTTTGTGGCGTCATTTTTGCCAATTTTAAAAAAAAATCTATTTTGGTTGTTTGGTTCAGCTTTTGATGTCACATTAAGTACACTCTTTTTATTTATTTTGATAAAAAATTTCCACACCAAATACACTTCACAAAAGTTTTCCAAATCTCAAGCAATGAAATAAATCTTGAAAATGATAGACTTATGATATATGGTCGGCTATAGATTAAGATATTTTTCCTAACCAGTACTCTATATTTTTTTTTTAATTTTAAACAAATTAGGCCTAAATTATAAAATCCAAATCTTTCCAAGTTGGGGTCACCCTCAAACTCCAAATCATTTTGATTAATGATTTAGGGATAAGGGTTTGAAAAATACCCCAACTTTGGTCGGATTTGCTGTTGTGATACTAAACTTTCATAAGGACCTATTACCTCCCTAGACTATTTAATATCGTATTTTTTACCCCCTGAACTATTTAATAGTGTATTTTAAAGGTATATATGTGCCCACGTGGACACATTACTATTTATAATTTTGTATTATTTTTTATGTCCACGTGGACAAATATATATGTTTAAAATACGGTATTAAATAGTCTAGGGAGGTAATAGGTCATCATGAAAGTTTAGTATCGCAACAGCAAATCCGACCAAAATTAAGGTATTTTTCAAACCATTATCCCTTTGATTTAATAAAATCCTATTCTTATAAATTAATAGTAGCATCATTTTTTTTTTCATTTCATCCTAAAATATTATTTTCTTATTTATTATTAAAAATATACTTAAATAAATAACTTTAGAATTTATTTTTCTTAAAAGAGATGATTATATATTTCAATAAGTTCTAGAATACACGCTTTGCGTGTACCTATATCGATGAGTATACAATTTTTTCCAGAAAATCATGTAAATATTATTAAATAATATGTTAGTTATACTATAAAAATTAACTTACAAACTAGTTTAGGTCTCTGGAAATGATAAATATCGATGATATTTGAATCTGTTTGACACTAATGATGAGAGGCCAAAATCACCTCTTTTGAGAAAAAAACATTTTATTTTAAAAAACTTAGGTGTTTGGCTAATTAGTAAAATTATTTTTAAATGGAAGCAGAAATAATTTTTGTTGTTATTGAGAAGAAGTTAAATTTTGCTTCTAAAATTAAAATTAAAAAAATTAAAAAAATTAAAATTAAAAATAAATATATATATATATATATTATAAAATAATCTTAATATTAAAAGTG